>JAQFZC010005350.1:0-14299 GCA_034695205.1 Dicyrtoma fusca | reverse complement strand
AGATACAGTATCATTTCGAAAAGGTTAAGTCAGTCTGTTTTTGACTGTGCTTTCCATGAAAGTGTAGAGACTCACTAGTAAGAAACTGACTGCTGGAGTGACTGGAGCGTCGTAATGTATGAGCAGAGCCTTGTTGCGTCTGAAGATGCCCAGAAAGTGGCGCCTTGAATGCCTCGAGTGTGTGGAGTGGCTGGTGGCTGGCTGGGTGGAGGTCGCTTGATGGTCATTGAGATGGGAACGAGAGACTAAAAGCTGCTTTTTTTCCTTTATTCCAGACATTTGTTTGCGAGCCTGTTAGGAGTTTAGGAGGTGCGTGTAGACGAGGAGAGGCACTGTTGCGAGATTTCCACGTTGTTTCCTTCAAGGTTTTGTAGCTTCAAGAAAAAAAAAATTATTTATTCCCACTATTATTGAATGCCTTCAGCTTCGGCTGTACTTTACTTTTGCTACTCTTTTTTTGTTTGGGAAGGAAAGGAAATGCGCCTACGACAATAAGTGATCGAGCTGTATCAGCAACCACGAAATAGTTGTGTTTGTGAATAGTTGATAGTGTACCCCAACTAAAACTACACTAAACAGCTAAACTATTTAATTTAATAACGTTGTTAATCTTAAATTGATTTCTTGTAACGATCCCTTCATGCTCTCCAGCCCTGTCAGGGAATTGTGAGGGAGACAGTGGAAAAGGTTTCAAAAAGTGACAAGTTTCTATTATAGTGTTGGGAAGAATTTAAAAAAAGGAAAAAAAAATGTTCCAAGGTTCATCTTCATCATTAGCAGCAGCAGTAGCAGAAGCAGAAGCATCATTGTCATACATTGCACACTGAAGATTGAAGAAGACGGGAGATTTTTGAGTGGAATTTTTCTGGGGAATCAATGGAATTCCAACAACCGTTGACAACCACTGAAGAAGACGACGATGATGAAAATAATTCCAATGACGACTCAGAAGTAGGACCCCCCGCCTCGGATGAATTACGTACGTACATCATTATTGTCAATGATGATGGATCTCTAAGTTTGGACCCGAACGGTATTGTAGCTGAAGGTAAGTCAACTATTTGTAGGAGTTTAATTCAGTTGTTTTTATCATTTTTATGAATGGATTATTAATTGTGGGGGTTAGATGGGAGCTTGGGTACATTTGCATGGTGTTGTCATTTATTTGTTTTGACTATTTGAGAATTTTTTAAAAATCATTATGAAGTTTCAACATTCAAAATTCAAGATTGTGACAAGGTAACTTAGCGCTTCGGATCGTGCTTGTTCTCTTTGTCGACTGGTTTGGTAGCCTATTTTTATTATTGAAATGATTATTAGACACTTGATGGGAACCGTCAACCGCTTTCGGTGTTCGGGATTCGTCGTACGTGGTTGACTTAATATTTGGATGGACAGGTAGTTCTTTGTCCTTGGTAATTTTGTCCAGGTGTCTTTTTGGAGTGGTGTAGGTATTTTGCTTTCAGTTAGCTGTATGGATGCGTGTATAAGTTGCGTATTCTATTTTTCAAGTGTGTGTATTCATTGTCAAGCATGTTGACATTAACTCGAACGCGTTCTACATTGTACTGACTGTGTGTTTGTGGTTTTAGATGCAGACCCCCAGTCGGTAATTCCTGTCCACCTTCCCATAAATAAGATGAAGTCAGCAGATTGTCCATTGCCGGGCGCAACGCCCTTTCCTGGAACGAGTCGGGCGCGGAAAACGAAGCCACAGGCAACTTTGTATGGAGGGGATATTGAAGGTGCGTTTGATGAAAGTTCACATTCAATTCAAGCCAGTTACTCTGAACAACTGACTAGAACATCTTTAAATGTGAACCATTCTACGTATGGTATCATGAATGGGTCACCAATTCTTTCAGATCAAGAGCCGGCAGTCACATCCACTGGTGTTTCTGGTGCATCCGCTCCCATTGACATTGCACAGTTAGGACCCCAAGACATCGCCATTCTTGAAAATATTCTACAGAGTGAACAAGCTCGAGAAATGCGAGAATTTCAGGAAAACATGGCTTTCCCTGCGGAAGATATCCCGACGACCAATTCCAGTAACCACCGCCATATTTTATTTGATATGATTTTGTTTTGATTTTGAAGACAGTAGAATTGTTTCCTAGTAGTCACTGTATTATACCATTTTTAAATTATGACTTTTTACAGATGTGATCTCACACCACTTATGGGATCACAGTTACTCGACTCTGTCTGCACCGTCACCTCAGGTGCAGGCACTACCCCCGGCTGCTACACAGTCAGCGTCAACGCTGGGCCCACTAGTTGACCACATGTCTATGGCTAAAAACATCGAAGAGCTTCGAACTTCAACACCAGCTAAAAGTACGATCAAGGTTTCTTTTAACCAAAATAATAAGGTTTCCAATAATCCGCCTGCAGTAAATCCTCCAGCAACTGCCCGCTTGACGTCCAGCCCGGTGCCGGTCAACTCTCCCACTCCTCGTCGAGGTTCAGAAGGTACAGCCAGCTAAGTATTAACAGTGATCACCCTTAGACTATTAATAGATGGGTCATTCTACTGGTTACTATATTTTGAAATTAAATTTAGCTCGAATCGTTGAAATTGAGTTATTTTCAATTAAGACTTTGTGTCAAAATGAATCCTGTGTTAATGTCGAGTTCATATCTGATAAGAATTTAAGAAGTTGTTAAGTAAAGATGGTACTGACTAAGTCGCTTTAACATATACATTTTTTTGAAAGTCGATGACTTGCTCTCCGCAGGTGAGTCCAATGCCATTAAAAGAAGATCACAGAGACAGCAAGATCGAATTGAGCGACTTGAGGCTGAAAGAATAATGGCTGAGAATCAGCAGATGTTGCAGCGTGAAAAGGAACTCATGATGGAAAATAGTAACGTTGTTGCTAAGCAACGCGATGCATCACCTTCAACCCCAGCGGTTCCTGCAGTTGCTCGTGTTGACTCTTCCAGTCCGTTGCCTGTCGTTGAAAGTGCTCGTGTCGCCAGTCCTATCCTTACAAACCCAAAGGCTCTCATGCCGTCACCCAGCTCCTCAATTGACGAAACCCCGAAATCTGACAAGTTAGTCTCAAATCCAGACTAAACTATTTAATTAAACCTTGAGTTTGCATCTCTTGTAATTGTGTAAAATTGGAATGAATACTTTATTAAGGTGGCAATGATTCGAACTATTGGCTATCATAATCTCCTAGCTTAATGTCTGCAATTATTTTGGAGTATGCTACACTTCCGAAATTAAGTTATACATCGTGAAACTGCGAACCAGTATCTTTTGATGTTTTAATTGTCTTGTTTTAGATTTAAGAGGCCAGCCCGACAGCGGAAGCTCCCTGCGCATTTAGCAGATCCAAATTATTTACATTTAGATGAAGATGCAAGAAATTTGCCTAGCAAGACCTTATCTCCACCCGAACCTGAACCTGTACCTGTACAGGAAGACGAAGTAGAAGAACCTGAAAAAGAAGATGCAGAAAGTGAAGAGGAAGAAGCAGATGGAGAGGTCGAAGAAGATGACCCGAACAAGTAATACAATTCTTCGTACAGTATTATTTACATTCAAGGAATAGAACATGTCTTAATATATCTATTTACTAATTTGTAACTCACTATTATTATCAGATTGTGGTGTATCTGCCGAAAGCCGCATAATAATCGCTTTATGATCTGCTGTGACAAATGTGACGATTGGTTTCATGGGAAATGTGTCGGTGTAACCAAAGCTCAAGCTACTCAGATGGAAGAAAATAAAAAACTATGGCACTGCCCCACGTGTCGTAAAATAATTAAACAGCAAACCCCTGCTCCTAAAACTCCTAAGACTCCTGGGCGAACAAGTTCACGACGTGGAAGTGAAACTTCCCAATCTTCCACTACGTCGTCCGTTGAAACTAAAGAGAAACCTGAAACAAAGAAGTTAACTGCAGCAGGTGCCATTAAAGCGAAAGTATCTCTAGCTCTTGAAACACCGAAAAGAAGAGTCTCTGCCGCATCTGGGGTTGTCAAAGCTAAACCTGCGGGACGAAGAAAAAGTGATTCTCTCAGTCAACAGACAGAGGCTAGCGGTGATGGAAAAATCCCTCGTAAGTTTTGATACTATTAATGTGATTTATTGGCTTTAATCTGTCTTACTTATTCTCAAAACAAATTCCTTCAGCTTGTTATATCCTTAAAATTTAGAATGTATCGTTTGTGGGGTGAGAGCAAGAGCAGACTCAGTATACTGTAGTGAAGACTGTGTGCGGCAGCACGCCACTACAACTATAGCCAATAGTACGGCAGCAGCAAGTAAGCCCAAGGATACCGTTGCAACACCGGTGACCCCAACCACTCCTAGCCCATCGTCCCAAAAGTTAAAGGTAATATTCGTTTAAAATAACTATGCTAGAGCAAAGTACTTTGAGTGAAATTCAGATTGAGTCGTAATACTGAGTACATAAGGTTGTTGACAAATCAGATAATTATTATAATTTGATGTGATGAATATGATTTTAGCGCTTAAGCTCAATAAAAGATCAAGAAAAACACAAGGAGCCCGAGCAGCCATTTTTTGCATTCCACGTAATTCAACCTGGAGCAGCCAAATCAACGGAAGTAGTTCCTCCTCGGCAAAAAGAACAAGTGGCTGGTCCTCATGTGAAACCTAGTGTGGTTCAGCCTTCTAATTCAGTAGCGACAACAAGTCCCCCTGCTGCAGATAAGACAAGCTCATCAAGCGGAGCAGTCTCAAAGCCTGCGCTGACTCCTGCAAAAAGTGCACCCAGTCAGGGCCAAAGTCAGGGTCAGAATTCTAAAAACGTTGTCAGTAGCAGCACTGGGAATAACCCAACATCGAAAAAGAATGCTTCATCCTCAAAAGATGTAAAAGAGTCCCCTAGTAAAGACAAGGCAGCAACAAAAACATCTAGGTCTTCAAGCGAAAAGAGTGGAGGCAAAGAAAAGCGTAAAGTTAAAGAATCAGCTAAAGACTTGGATAAAGAGCGAGACGCTAGACATGGTCGAGATGGCGAAGCCCTAATGAAAGAAAATTTCAAGAAAACTCTCAAAGAAACCTTTAAGGACCGGCTCAAAAATGTACCAAGTGAAGAAAAGACTAGTTACCCGGCAACAAACACGCCAGAAAATATGGCTGACAAAATTGTTGAGGAATTGGCACAGTACTATGGAAGTGCAAACAATGTAAAAGGCAAAGCTAAGTATCGCAGCATTATTTTTAATCTCAGGTAAGGGTCTTTTACAAAATTAAATTCACATTTATTTTACGTTTTAATAATTTACAAAAGGTGTATGTATATCCTTTCCGGCCTTCCATAGTTGGGGATTCTGTTTCAGTTTTTTGTGGTGTTGTTATTAAAGGGATGCGAAAAATTCATTGTTCCGGGAAATTCTGCAAGGAAATATCACGGCTAAAACTTTAGTTAAAATGGAAGCAACAGAAATGGCCTCTGCGGAGCTGTCTGAATGGAGGAATAGAGAAAATCAAAAGAATTTGGAAATGATTAAAAAAGCAGAATTAGATAAATTAGTTGAAGCTAAGAAGCAGGAGTTGATTGATAAGGGCGCAGATGTAGATGTAGCTGTTGAAGAACAGGCAAAGCAGAACCTGGATATTGCGGACGTGATTCAGTTAAAGGATAAAGACTTGGAAGAAAAAGAGGTTGGGGGTGATAATGAGAAAGGGAGTTCCTCCAAATCATCTCATCGCAAGGACAAGAAAAAAGATAAACGAAAAGAAAAAGATCTTGATAAGGAAAAACAAAGGGACTCAAAAGATCACCATGCGACTTCTTCAAAGGATAAAGACGGTAAAGATAAACAAGATAAAGACCGAAGATCTGATCGCCACCGTCATAGAAGCAGTCGAGATGAAGTGAAACCGAAAGAGTCCCCAAAGGAGAAAGAGTCCAGTAAAGATAAAAATTATAAGGATAAAGACAAATCAAAACCCAGCAATGGAATCAACAGTAACAGCAACAACGGCAAAGATAAAGATGTACGTAAAGATCGGGATAAAAACAGTAGTACCGTGAAAATTAAGTCTGAAAAGGATACAAATTCAAAAATTAAGCATCCTGTAAGATCATCAAAAGTACTTTAAGGGTTTCTGAACTTTCTTTTTCTTCTGCTTTCTGTTTTCTTACAACTATGTAGATAATAGCTACTCTATGTTTTCTTTCTTGATCAATTCATTGCTTATAGGATTCCGTGGAAAAAATGGAAGAAGATGCTCACTCGCATGCCACCTCTCATAAAGAATCTTTTACAAGTAAAAGTAAAATTGAGGACTCCTCCCTTCCCGGTAATTATTTGTTGATTGATATTATAGATCTATTACTGGTCCAAATAACCTTTAGATTACGTTTATATGTATAGCTTAAGATCTAACACTTGTGTTCGCGACTTGTTGCTAAGAAGTAAAAAGCTAATGCTTGTATATAATTTTATTAAATCATGTGTTGTTGTGGGAAGAACTTTTATGAAATCTTTCATTTCAAATTTTAGGCGTAAGGCACTCCACTGATTCTGAGCAGGAATTGCCATCCTCGACAATAAAAACTCCTGATTTTACCGATGAACCAAAAAAAGAAAATGTACAAACGTCGATTTTCCGGACAAAATTAATTATGCATGAGCTAGGTCATTTTCAAGCAGTCGCATATCATGTATCACATAATTCTTTGGAGGGAACCATATTTCCTGAAAGCCCAGTCCCGATTGTGGGTCGAATTTCACCTGATACAGTCTGGGATTACATTGACAAAATGAAAAAAACTAAGGTACATATAAATCGAGTTTTCCCCGATGAAGCCGTAGATATGCAAAGGTTGATGTATTCGTAATGACTATTTACCATTATTTGTATTTTATTATTAGGAAGTAATCGTTCTCCGTCTAGCTCCTGAGTCAGATGCTGATTCCCAAGGCTACCAGACCTTTTTTTCGTACTTGTCCTCCAGAGGAAGGTTAGGTGTAATGGGAGGTTTAAGCCCGCCGTTAAAGGACGTTTACTTAATTCCATTAAACAAGCACAGCCCTATCAATAGAGTAAGAACGAGATTTTTAAAATGCGTACTACAATTACCTTATTAAAGTAGGTGCAGCCAAGAAAATTGAACTGAATTTTGAATTATTTTATTTTTGAAGGCTTTACTTCCGTTCCGGGGGCCCGGTTTACCAAAAGAAAGAAATCACTGTTTGCTTGCCGTAGTAACTCGCCATATAATTGACGTACCCCCTGCAATTCAGCCCAAGAGGAAAGCATCTATTCAGTCAGCCGAAACATCGTCGGTCACAACAAAAAAGAAAAGAACTACGGAAGCTGGCCCGAGTGAGTCGCCTACATCATCAACAACAGCTGTAGTTCGGCAGTTGAGCAAAGGTTCCCCTAACGCTTTGCCATCCCGAAGTTTATCTGGTATACCTGGCTTGAGTGTTGAATCCGTAAATACGGGTCCACTTGCGGATCCAAGAAGGAAAGCCGAGCCGCAAATAGAAGAGCCTCTACCGAATGATGACGATCAACCGTACACGCCTTGGGAGGACGAAGATGACAAGGGTCATTTTTGTTTATCTATAAGAATTAATCATAATAACATTTATGGTGATGTAAGCGATTTTGAGTTGTAGGGGAAACTTAAAATGTTACGCCAATTTTTGTTATTCTATAATGTTTTGTTTTTGGGGTTTAAAATTAATAGATGTTGACGTCAAACCAGAAGCAAGCGCTGTCCCCGTAATTTCCGTCCCCGATGACAAAGCAACAGCGCAAATGCTTTTAGAGGATCTTAATAGGAAAATTCAAATGGAAAAGCAAGAGATTGCATCAATTGCTGTAGCAATCAAACGTAATGAAAACATTACTCACATCCCGGGATTGGATGGGGATTTTCCGAAAGAAGATTCTCCAGTTTCTGTCCTGAAAGAAAAAATTCCGGATGAAATTCCTTTTTTCCTCCGTTCGCAGCCTATTCAGTCCAAACTACCGTTACCAATTATGACGGAGCCAGACAGCGAGCAATTGTTAATACCTGCTATCAGTGAGCCGAAGCCCAGTATGTTGTCGTCGACTGAAAATAAAAGTTCTTCAAAGGATACTGACTGTATTATTTTAAGTGATGAGGACTCAGTTTTGAAACCTGTCAACTTAAAGCCAGAAATGTTGAAGGAATCGGTCAGCGAAGTTGTTGAATTAGAAGATGAAGATGAAGCCTATTCACCGTCTGCTATGGATTTCTCCGATGAGGAGGAAGAGAAGAACAAAAAGGACGATGAAGAAGTTGTGATAGTGAATGATCCTAGAACAATCCCTCCCCCTAAGGTTTGTCCAGCCACAACGCCAACAAACGTTTCGCCTTTTGTCGATTTAGGTTGTAATCAAGGAAAAGAAGAAATAATGCCGGAAGTTGTAGCACTCGAGGAGGAAGGACCACTTGGTGGTAACAGCGTACAAGTGAAAATTCCAGGATTGGATTTTACGGACTCTTTTGAGAAAGTGTCAAGTTTAGGTTTAGAGCGTAGTTCAAGTGTGACAAAATCCAAACCAGATTTCATAAATCTAGATGTTGATGAACTGGAGGAGCCACCCCCTCCAGGGGAGTCTATTCCGAGTCCAATTTTTAGAACACCAACAAAGCCCGCGCTAGACTCTGTTTTTTCCCTTGGGCCTCTTCCTACTATAAGTCCAAAAGTTAAAATTCAAATTAATTTAGCACCGAAAAGTACGAGCTGTGGTACAACAAATCCATCGATACTCTCAGCGGTATCTTCCACGAAATCATCAACGACAAGCACTTTCTCACCAACGCCAGTAGCAGCACCATCCGCCCCAGGTACTCTTGACATTCCTCTTCCTCCATCCGAACCTCCACAAACCACAGCTAGCTTACCCCCAGCATTGTCGATTGCACTTGCTCCCAACGTAAGCATCCCCCCACCTGGATTGGCTTCAATACCCATTCCACCTATTCCAACTAACATCCCGCCACCACATTTTAATGTAATGTCGCCCACACTACCTGTAACAAGTATCCCACTAATCCCGCCCCCACCTGTGTCATTTCCTGTTCAAATTAATGCAGATACCTCATCAGGATTCCCGCGAACACCTGCTCTCATTCCAGCGCCTCCAGTTGGAGGAGTCAGTTTTAATACAAGTATCCCACCGCCAGGTCCCATCGCTGGGATGGTTCCCGTCTCAGCTATCCCACCTTTACCAACCCTCAGAGGAATGCCTAGTTTGACCCCGCTAAGATTCCCTACAAATATTAGTATGACTAATATACAACCTAAGCCACAACCGCAGTTGAATAGATTTAGGCCCATGGGTGGACGTTACCCAGTGCCGTCTTCAACAGGTTCATTCCCTACTAAAGCTTCTCCACCTGAGCCACCCATACTAAGGCAAGCTCCGCCACTATTATCACCTGTACCGTCACCATCTTCGTCATCCGGATCATCTTCAGCTTTTGAGAGGAAAAGAAATAATAGTTTTAGCGACAAAAACGATGGATCTGATTCAAAATTTTCTAGTAATTACCAAAAGGGATCAGATCGGTATAGAAGTAGTCGATCTTCATATGGGAATCGGCACAGATCTCGTTCCAGATCAGGGTCCAGGTCTAGGAGTACTGGCATAAATCGGTCGAGGTTTGTTGTTTTTACACAGTTTGGTTTATTAAACAATTCTAAGATTCGACTGCATTTAAATTAATTGTATAATTTGTTCCTTTTGGCAGGTCTCGTTCTCGAGATAGAAATAGAGATAGACCAGAAAGAAGACATCGTAGACGCCACTCAAGATCAAGATCTCGAAGCCCTGGGCCATCAGGGTCATCCAGGCGAATTTCAAGAACAAGAAGTCCGTCATTATCATCAAATCGGAAAAGTCCCACAAGGCGGCATAATTCTAAATCACGAAGTCCATCATCTGGAAGAAATCGTCGGAGTCGAAGATCTCGCTCCTCATCACCTGTGACTTCATCGTCGTCTGGAAAAATTTGAAATAGGTTCATGACACAGCATCAAACGTAATATTAGTGTATGTGTAGATACAATTAGAATTCGTCAAAACAAGCAAAGTTTAATACACAAAAAAAGTGACGCGGTCTTGAGGAATTATATTAAGGTATAGTTGTAGTCGTTGTGAATGGTAAACTTATTTATGTATACTTTTATGAATACTATATAGATATGTTATGGTTTCGTTTGAGTTTTATTAAGTTTAATAATGAATATTTTAAATTACTTAAGTAAATATATTGGATGATATATAGGAAGAGTAATGAAGAGGTTACGTTAAAATACAAACATTATTATAGAGGTATGTGACAAGGATGGAACCTTATCTTGGATTTATTTTATTGCTTCTTTTCTGTTTCACACAATCAGTTTCTCGATCGGGTTCAAATCCAGTATATAGTATATAACATACACTTTACAAATAATTATTGCGGATTCTGATAATAATCGTATTTATTATTATGGTTTCTGAATAAACTTTTCATGTAAAAATTACAATATTATTACTACTACGCTCAGCTCAATATATTAGCGATGAAACTATTTCTGATTGCAAAGGAAAGAAAGTTAAGGAATACATCTTGACATCAATCGAGTTTTGTAAATATATCAGTTCAATCCACATGGACAGCAGAGTAGGTCATTTGTAATTACTGTTAGTAAATAAGTAATATAAGTATTACAGAGGTATCAGAATAAATTTAAAGTTATTTGGGATTTGAAACAATTATTAGGTACTACGCTGCCACATACTGGACAAGAGGAAGCACGAGAGCTGATGAGATAAAGATGGTCAAATCTGTTGTAAACCAATTGAGTAGAATAGCAGCTTCTTGGAAGGTTCGTCGATACACTTCAGGAACGCCGTACAGAAGAAATAGGGCAAACATCGAATTTTTCGAGGAATAAAACAACGGAAGAGAAAATCCATTGATTGCGACCAGAGTGAATTCATAAATGATTAGATACAGTATGAAATAATTTGCACCAAATATGGTCAGCGATAGGCCCAGGAGGAATAGAAAGAGATGGTGTTGTTTCACTGAAATCTTTGGGTTAGATTCGGTTTTTAGTTCCTGAGGTGGTGGATCTGTTGTTCCATCGCTGGACAAGGCACGATGTTGAGGCTGGCCAGCTGGGCCTGAGCCTATTCCTACAAGGGGATTTCCATTGTTCGAAGTTAAAGTACATCTTGTTCTTACTGTCTGCCCATCTTCATAAGCAGATGAGTTCCGGTATTCACTGGATCGGATCGGACTTGTAGTTGTTGTCAAAGTGGTATTTGCGTCTTCATCCTCCCACGGTTGGTCTGCTGATGGACTCAAATCCAAACCTTCGGTCGCGGGTATTGAAAAATCTGGCAAGAATTGTAAAAAAAAAACAATACTAACTTTGGTCTTTAAATGTGCAGGTATTTGTGTTGTGGAAGGAAATTCAGCACTGTGTAGTGTACGTACAGCTCAATGATTTAATGTACCTAGGTAGTTAAACAAATACGTAGTGCTTTGTAAGATATGTACAGAATATGTAAGTAGGTAAAAGATCTAATCGTCAGTAATAGTTTCATCTAGTGTTGTAATTAAATACTATTTTCTAGTTCCGTAGTGACATATAGTAGCGATGAGTATTTCACTTACTAGAGTAGTATGTAACCAGATGCTTCTCATTCAATAGCAGGTTTATTTCTAAATAATCTGAATAGGTACCTATAAATATCTAGATTGTGCAATCATACCAATGATACTGTAATAATTATTACCTAATTATTTCAATGATACGTGGATTAAACGTAGTTATGTAATTTAGTTAATACAAAACTGAACTCTAGACTCTATAGCTACATTGTACTTGATTAGCATGGTAAATATGGCAAATTATAAATTTAAAAACATGATGCAAATTTAGTTTTTCAGGTTAAATAAACCATGTATGCTTGAATCCACAAAATACTTATGCAATACATTAACAACAATGTCTCAAAAAATCATAACACAATGTCATTGCATACACTGATTGTAAATTACGTAGTTTAGTAAACACGTATATATATTTAAATGATTTAAAACACATTTTGTTCGCATGCTAGTTGTACATTACAGTTAAATTTAAACAGGTTTTCGTCAGTCGCATTCTTGTTATGTCGCCAACTATCTTATTATTTGGTGATTTAAAAAACATTTAGTAGCAGTTAACAACTTATCCGGTGTTTGACTTCTAGCAAGGTGGGTCCGTAGACTTCTGACTTCTACTTCTATCCGTAGTGATTGTTATTCATTAAATTAATAAATTCCTAATTCTGGTGTAGTTACTGTAATAAATACTTTCCTTTTCTTTCGCTTACATAAAAGTATACGTATTACAGTGGTAAGTTACATACATATATATAGGGCTTTTATGTAATCACTCTATGTACTTAAGTAAGTACTGCGCCTTCAGTTTATATTCATGAATCTAATTGTCAGTGATGCTGGCTCCTTTCAGTTGTAATTTTAAATAAAAAATATATTTAACGTTATACATAACATTGCATTGTGTACCCTGGTTAAACATCTGAATGAAATAAATACTTGTGAGAATGTAATTAATTACTTTTAAGTATGTGTAATTATATTAATATTGCTACAATCCTTGTAATGATGTATACTGTAGAATGATTAGAATGTATGCACACATATCCAATTATACAACAATTGCGTTGTAATAAAATTACAGTAGTCTATCATCACATCACATAATACGCAATTGCAATGGGTTCAAAAAGAAGAATTCAAAAAAATCATTGTACAGGCACATTGTGACGCACAATTGATTGGGAAATAATAAAATTTCACTGCATAACTAAAAATACCTATACTATACATACATCGATTGCCAAATCTTATGTTCACAATATACTACAACGCAACGTACATATACTTTATTTGATGATCTATTTGGTCACCCCATAAGTTCATTCAGTATTAATGTCTAACGGTCTATAAATGTAGGAGAATTTGATTCCAGGAGCTCTAAAAATACTTTCGCTTGTTTACTTTTAACACTTAAGAAATATATAAGGCAAGGCTAACCTCGCTCGAAGGTTAATGGTGGTTCCAAAAGAAACTAATTTAACCACAAACAAACAAAAACTTGAAATTACTAAAAATTACTTTTTCATTCTTCAATTGTATTGGGAACATTGTCTTTTAGATTTTGTGTTACATTATGGTATTTTCTCTGCAATTTATTTTAAATTAAATATAGATGCGATATGGGGGGAGGGATTTTAACCGGTTCCCTAATAAGCAAAATGAAAACCCAACCATCTCTCACTAGTCAAACATCCGACTGACCTGACAATCGACAAAAGAGATCCCGATTTCTACTAAGAGATCAGCAACGGAATTGCCAATATAATACACGGTTGCAATCGGTTCAGTAAATACTTTACCCGGATGTCCTAAACCTAATTCCTATGATGAATTACCTACCTAAGTACGTACTTTTATCTGGAAAGCTAACTAGTAAGAATTTCCTAAAAGTATCGCATCAATTGTATTCCACTTCCACATTATTGCTCAAGCACTTCATTTCTGGACGCCTACTCCTCAAAAATAGACTACAGATACTACCCACATTTATCATAGTCATAAAGTTTCATATAATCGTTTTAAAGCTGTATTATGTCAGTAGATTGTACAAAATATAAACACTTAAACACGACCTTACTTGAGTTTGGGCCCAAAATCTTTTGAAGTCGAGCTCCTTGATTATTTAGAATCCGCTGCCGTCTTTCCTGACGTCTTCGTTCCGCATCCGAAATGGACATTTCGTAATTTTTACGTGGTATTATTTAAAAATGCTTATGTTTCAAGAAGTGAAAATCCCACATCTGCCACTCAACAGCGAAACTAAAGAGACAAAAAGGTTATTAAAATTTAATGATTACAATATAACTGACAAGTATTTGTTTGGTTCAATGCTGTCGATAGCTCCATTTAACGAAAAACAAAAATGCAAAAGTACAACTACACGTAACACAAAAAATGAATACCGGATTGTTGATTATAGACAGTTCCTTCCAAGAACACGACACTCGAGTAATTTAAAATCCTACAAAAACAGTGAATAGCATACTTAAATAAAGCATAATAAAATTGCATAGCTTCTAGGTACGATTGTTACTGGTTTGTTCCATTACTTACACTGTCAACTGTAAAGCCGGTATTATATTAGCTTTTAGCTAAATTCAGTGTTCCGAAATGACTGTTAGTACACCACTAATTATGAATTAACTACGTAGACG
>JAQFZC010005349.1:0-14300 GCA_034695205.1 Dicyrtoma fusca | reverse complement strand
TAGTTTTGACAGTTTTGAAAAAGTGTTATTTACTAGTTTTGACAGTTTTGAAAAAGTGTTATTTACTAGTTTTGACAATTTTGAAGAAGTATCATTTACTGTTTTTGACAGTTTTGAAAAAGTGGTATTTAGTAGTTTTAAAGGTTTCGAGAAAGTGTTATTTACTAGTTTTGACTTTTTTGAAAAAGTTAGTTTATAGAATTAAGCACTTTTGTACAGCCTTCTCTCCATGGTTCCCCAGTGTCGAATAGGTTAAATTACTTATCGGATTTTTAATGGAGCAGTATATTGAAATCACCAACAATGGCAACAAGGAAGCTAAATTCTAGTGCAAACCAGAGGCTTCTGCGACAGTTTGGGATTACACATTCTATTGAAATACGTCTTGCCAAAATAGTTGTAGTTGCAGATGAGCCGTTAAGTAAAAAAGAGAAGGCAATTCTCCATTTTGGTATTACACACAATATCCAAATTCAACTACAGCGTCTACGTGTGCAAACGACCTCAGCTTCTATTACTCTGCCAAGCAGGAAACACATTCGAGGTGGACGCCGTAAAAATAATAAACTCTATAAAAAAATTTTGAAATCAGCGCCACGAATTAAGTGCGACATCTGTGATTTTTCAGCCACTTGCAAGTCCCGACTTACCCTTCATCAACGGGCACACACGGGGGAAAAGCCCTTCCCGTGTACACTTTGTAATTCCAAGTTTTCTCAGTTGGGAAACTTACAGCGACATATAAAGACACACACGGGAGAAAAGCCCTACGAATGTCCGTTTTGTAGAAACAAATTCTCAGAAAAAGCTAGCAAAGAATTGCATGGAGTAATTTGCAAATTAAATCCCAAGAAAAGTGAACTGAATTGGCTGACAAAGCAGAAGCGATTCAAGTGTACATTTTGTGAATATTCTTCATTGCGAAAAAGTGATTTAAATAAACACTTGGCTAATCACACTAGCAAAGCACTTCGTACCTGTCCTATTTGTAAAAGTAAAGTTCAAAACTTAAACCTTCATATTTTTACACATACGAAAGAAAAACCTCACAATTGTATATTTTGCAAAAGAGGATTTTCCCACCCATCAACACAAAAAGCTCACGAGCTAATTTGCAAGGCAAATCCAAAACAAGCGGACAAAAAGTGGGTAGAAAAACAAAAATCGTTCAAGTGTCATCTTTGCAACTACGCTGCTGTAAGCAACGGCAAATTGAGAATTCATACAAGAAACCACACGATAGAAAAGACATTTGCCTGCCCCCTGTGCGACAAAATGTTTTTGAAACGTTACTACGTAGAGAGTCACATGCGAACCCACACCAAGGAAAAGCCATTTAAATGTCCACACTGCGGCCATAGAACAGCCATCAATGGTAAAACATATTGCTGCACGTCACTACGAAGGAGTTCGACGAAGAAGATTTTCATGCACCATTTGCTCGAAATCATTCTATACCAAGAATCACTTAACACGTCACAAGATGATCCACTGGAGCATCAAACCGTACAAGTGCCAGTTTTGCAACAGAGCCTTTGCACAAAATGACAACAAGAAATGTCACGAAAATAAATGCAAAGGAAATATGTTTAATAATGGCGATTGTAACTAAAACAACTTTTGAATAACTAAAACTAGGGCGGTAGTAACGACACAAGCCATCAGCAATACGTTTGAACAATTCACAAGTACAATAACCGAGAAGCATAATTTAAAGGGCTAAAGCGTTAAAAAGTTACCCTCTTAATCACTCACATGAGAGTCTCTTAACGTTTTCTTGCGGTTGTCCTTCAAAAATATGCTTGTCGGTTACTTTATTTATAAGCTACATCTTTGTTGAATGTACATACCTATTTCCCTTTAAAAAGTTAATTACAGACAGTACAATGCTCCATCTTCCCTCTCACGCAGGTTAGAGACTGTACAATACGGATTTAGAAAATTTTAAATTGCGGCAACTGTACATTTTCAAATAATAGTTTTTGAATAAAAAAAATTTCCGTTTTTCCACAGACATGACAAAATAAAATTGAAACCAGTTACTCACGACCAAAGGAGTCGTATGATGCACCATTTTAAATATGTAGAATAGAAAATATGTGAATATTTTAAAATACATTGATGCTTACGCACATGAGCTCCAAAATATAAAATATTCAAGTACAACTACCAATCAAACTCTATTTTAGGGGCGAGTTACACTTCAGAAGCCAGAACCTAATTCTAGCTGTTAACAAAACTGGCGAAAAGTCTAAATAAGGTGAAAGAAAGGGACCAGCTAAATAAATCCCGCTCTCAAAAATAACCATCAGCAGTAGCTATAGATAGAATATAACTAAGTGCTTTGGCTGTGCGCTTTTACCATTTACAGTAAGCGAGCTTAATGCAGGTTAGAAATTTCTGAGAAATAGAAATAGAAATATTGGGAAGCCGTAGTACATTAAAATAATCCGGACCTTTTCTGTGCAATCTCATACAAATTTACCTTTCCTACTTGTGTATTTAAATAGTGGTAACTCCACAAAAAATATTTACCTACCCTTTTTCTATGGTGAAGAAAGCAGTATTCGGATCACTAACTGTACTTACAATTTTGACTTCGAACTGAGAACTATTCCAGTAGCCCGTAGTCTGCCATTGAATTTTTGAAGCTTCATTGAATTCAACTTTTCAAATTACTTATTACTAGAGCTGTCGGCTGTGAGAATCAACAACAATGGCATTTTGTGAATATTCCTCATTGCAAAAAAGTTATTTGCGCCAGCACTTGGCTACTCACAATAGCAAAGCCCTACGTACGTGCCCTATTTGTTCCAAGAAGGTTCAAAAGTTAGGTTCTCATATTTCTACACATACGGGAGAAAAACCTCACAATTGTATATTTTGCAACAACGGATTTCCCCAAAGCTCAAACAAGAACACTCATGAACTAATTTGCAAAGCAAATCCAAAACAAGCGGACAAAAAGTGGGTGGAAAAACAAAAGTCGTTCAAGTGTCACCTTTGCAACTACGCTGCAGTAAGCAACGGCAAATTGAGGTTTCATATAAAAAATCACACGAAAGAAAAGTTATTCGTCTGCATCTTCTTCAACAGAACATTTTTGGAACGTGACTATCTGGAGAAGCACATGCGAACCCACACCAAGGAAAAGCCATTTAAATGTCCGCATTGCGATTATAGAACAGCCGTAAGTTGTAATCTACGAAAACATATTGCTGCTCGTCATTACGAAGGAGTTCGACAGAGGAAATTCTCATGCACCACTTGCTCAAAATCATTCTACACCAACAATCACTTAACACGTCACAAGGTGATCCACTGGAGCACCAAACCGTACAAGTGCCACTTTTGCAACAGAGCCTTTGCACAAAATGACAACAAGAAATGTCACGAAAAGAAATGCAAAGGTTTGTTCAATAGTGGCAATTGTAATTAAAAAAATTTAGAAATAACTACATATAACTTTGCTGTGTTTTAAATTATAACGATTACTTCCTAAAGCAAGAAAGATGCACGCGATGGTTTGTTAACTAAGTCTATTACTAAGATACAAGAAAGTAATTTAAAAGCTGTTTTCCAATCACATTTATTACTGCTGAAGCTTTCAAAAACTAATAAATTGTAATTATTCGCAAAACGTCCTGCTTTAATTTTGTTTTGATGATGTGTATTATTTCAAAGAAGAACAAGCTGATAATAACCACCGTTAAGGGATCTAAATCTGAACCTGAAACCTAAAGAGTAGCATACTATTTTTTCAGAACTAAATATGTATCACTGGTTTGCATCTGTAGGTTGTAAAGTTGAAATTTGATTTTAAACGAGCCTGCAAATCAATTCTGACTGCTACATCTACACTTTTGTAGACTTTTTATTTTTACATAATAATTAACTTTGTACTAAACTGAGAATGTGGCTTGCATCCGACTAGCAAAATAATTCTTAAGTTCATTTCATAGGTAAAATGAATGAACCAAACTAGAGAAATAACCAAAAATAAGTTAATGAGAGTTTACAGTGTCAACAGTTGATTTTATTGCCATTTAAACTCTCACGTTGAGCTTAAACTTCTCTGTACTTCAACGAATTACTGAAATATAAATCACCAACAATTCTGAAGTTTAATTAGCACTGCAATACAATATAGCGAACGAATTCAAGACTGGCCAAAATTTTTGCTAGTCTAGTCTAGTCTAGTCACTTATTTTTTAAGCATGCGCTGGTCTAGTCTAGTCTAGTCATGCTGTTTTCCTAATCTAAATAGTCTAGTCTAGTCTAGGCAACACAAAAACCTACCCTAGTCTAGTCTAGTCTAGTCAACCAGTTGCCTATCCCTTAACATGGGAAACATCGCGGCTATAGTCTAGTCTAGTCTAGTCATTTTGCTCAAAGGCTCTTGCAAGTCTAGTCTAGTCACATTTGTTTCACCCTTGGCTAGTCTAGTCTAGTCAAACCGGTCCAAAAAGCTCACTAGTCTAGTCTAGTCGCTAGTCTATATAGTCCGACTAGACTAGGCCAGCTTTAAGCGAATTAGAACCACACTCATTATTTTCTGTCTGTGTGCTCATAATTATGAAATAACTCTTCCCAAACTTATACATAATATGTTGCTGCCGCTGCTCGATTTACTATAAAAAACTCAGGATATGTATATATATTTTGATTTAAAACTTGAAATAGAAAACACTCTTCTAACTAGTAAATTACTTTGAAGGCACAGGAGCACCAAAATATAAAATATTCAAGTAAGACTGCCTAATTTCAATTTTAGGCAGGAACTGCAGTTCCTACCAGAACGTACATAATTGTAACTGTTAACGGAAAAAGCGGAAAGCCTAACTAAAGAAAACAAAAAGGAACGAGCGACATTCCGTTCTCAAAAATAACCGACAGCAGTGTAGAAAGAATATAATTATAAGTGCTTAGCTGTGCTCTTTTACTGTTCACAGTAAACGAACTCAACTCAGGTAAGAAACTGAGAAATAGAAATATTGGGAAGGCGTGTTACATTAAAATAATCCGCACCTTTTTCGTGTAATCTCTTACAAATTTACCTTCCCTGCCTGTGTATTTAAATAGTATAACTCCACAAAAAATATTTACCAAACATTTTCCTATGATGAACGAAGCAGTTTTCGGTTCACTGCCTGTACTTACAATTTCCACTTCCAACTGAGAACTGTTCCAGTTGTCCTGTAGTCTGCCATTTAATTTTTTGAAGCATCATTCAATAAAAAACTGTTCAAATTACTTATCAGATTTTAGATAGGGAAGTAACAATCAACAACAATGGCAACAAGCAATCGAAATTCCAATGCAGACAAGATGCTGCTGCGAATATTTGGGATTACAAACTCTATTGAAATACATCTTTCGAAGCTGAATCTGGCAGCAGATAAGTTGTTACGTAAAAACGACAAGGCAATTCGGGATACATTTGGTATAACAAGAAGCATTCAAATTCAACTACAACGTGTACAACTGGGAACTGCAAACATGTTTAATACGAAATCGTCAGACGCCAATAACTATTTCAAAAGTAAAAATGGTAAAAATATTAAGCGAAACAACGAAATAGCTAAACCTGTTACAAGAATCGAGTGTAACCTTTGTGATTTTTCTTCTACTTCCAAGTGCCGACTTACGGAACATCAACGGACGCACACAGGGGAAAAGCCGTTCCCATGTACACTTTGTAAATCCCAATTTTCGCGGTTGGCAAACTTACAGCGACATTTAAAGGCTCACACGGGAGAGAAGCCATACGAATGTCAGTTTTGTGAATATAAATTCATGGAAAATTATAAAAAACAAATTCATGAGATAACTTGCAAATTAAATCCGCAGTTAAGTGAAGAAAGCTGGCTTGCAAAGCAAACCTGGTTCAAGTGCAAGTTTTGTGAATATACCTCATTGCAAAAAAGTTATTTGAAACAGCACTTGGCTACACACAGTAGCAAAAATCTCAGTACCTGCCCTATTTGTTACAAAAAGGTTCGAAAGTTAGGTTCTCATATTTCTACACACACGGGAGAAAAACCTCACAATTGTACATTCTGCAACAAAGGCTTTTCTCTCAGCTCAAACAAGAACGCTCATGAGCTAATTTGCAAGGCAAATCCCAAACAATCGGATACAAAGTGGGTCGAAAAACACAAGTCGTTCAAGTGTCATCTTTGCAACTACGCGGCAGTAAGCAACGGCAAATTGACGGCTCACGTAAGAAACCACACGAGAGAAAAGACGTTTGCCTGCCCCCTCTGCAGCACAAAGTTTTTGGATTGTTGTAACCTGGAGACTCACATGCGGACTCATACCAAGGAAAAGCCATTTAAATGTCCGCACTGCGACTATAGAACAGCAATAAACGGAAATTTACTGAAACATATATCTGCACGCCATCATGAAGGTGTTCGAACAAGGACATTTACCTGCACCACTTGCTCAAAATCATTCTTCACCAACAACCATCTAACACGTCACAAGGTGACCCACTGGAGCGTCAAACCGTTCAAGTGTCAGTTTTGCAACAAAGACTTTGCACAGAATGGCGAAAGGAAAAGCCATGAACAGAAATGCACACGAAGGAAAAATGGTGGTGATGGTGACAGTGACCCTAACTAAAAATCCGTTTACGCTTCTTATATGCTTGAATCGGAACTGGATATTTACAAATTTTGCTAATTTTGATCACTTCGTATACAATTGTTACAGCTGATACAACTATATTTTTAGATAGCCTGTGTATAAGTGCGTAAAATGCTAAAATACAATTATTGTATTTTATACACACCAATTATTGGTGTCTATGCTATTTATATACTTTTAGACACAGCTTTTACTTTTCTTCGCCGTAAATCAGACTGCCCGGCTCGAAGGGTAAAAATTAATTACTAAAAATATGAAAAAATAAAAAGTAAAAACAATAAAGGCAAACAAACTATTTTAAGGGCAAAAGTCAAACAAGTTCATTAATTGGGAATTAACCGTTTTACTGCTCTGAATCTACATAGTTGAAATAAAGAGGCTAAAAACAAGAATTTTGACACTTTTAAGCGACCTAAAAGTATGTGTCATTTAATTCAAAACACAGTAAATATAATAATGATGAAAATAAGTGAGTGAATACATTTTGTTTGGTAAATCAGACTTTCAAAAATTGCATTTACCGTGTACGTAATAATAAATATATTCTCTTAACTTTTGATTCACAGCCTTATTGCGTATTATAGAATTCACCGTAGTTAGCAGATTCCTTGCAGGTTAAAGGCCAAATATGCATCTCATTATAATAATTAAGTATCAACTGATTATAATGCTAGTGTCTGTACATAATTCATTGCAATTTGTAATGTAAGGTACGCTACATATACTAACAAGTTACCATTCCGGGCTTCAGTTATCATGTATTTTGTTTCAACAGAATACAACATTGTGCCGACTGGCAGCAGTAAGGATGTGGAAAGTACAAATAAATTCCAAAATTAATAAGGAAGTATAAAACGCACAAGCCATCAACAATATTTGTGAATGTGGTATGACAATGTACTTTAACTTCTTCTCAAGAATTTGAATTGCTGCAAGTTATCACTACAAGAATTTAAAATATTACTTGTTGCAAGGTTAACCTTTTTGAAACGGAGATGCCTATATGGAATTTTGTGTGATTTTAAAAATGCAAATTTCCTATTCTGACCTTTTGTACAAATCTAAATGCTATAGTTCATTGAGCATTTTTAACCTATTCGGAACGGCGAAGCCATCAATCAACTACTCAACTATAGAAAGAAAGCTTTGTAAAAGCGTTTATTATACAATAAACTTTTTCAAAAAGGTCAAAACTAGTAACTAACACTTAAAACAGGTCAAAACAAGAAACTAGCGTTTTTAAAAAGGTCAAAAAACAAGAAACTATCGTTTTCAAAAAGGTCAAAAAACAAGAAATTATCGTTTTCAAAAAGGTCAAAGAACAACAAATTAGCGTTTTCAGAAAGGTCAAAATTAGAAATAACCTAACCTTTTTCAAAAAGGTCAAAACAATACACTAACGTTTTCAAAAAGATCAAAACTAGTAACTAACCTTTTTCAAAAAGGTCAAAACAGTACACTAACCTTTTTCAAAAAGATCAAAACAATACACTCACGTTTTCAAAAAGATCAAAACTAGTAACTAACCTTTTTCAAAAAGGTCAAGACAATTCAATAACGTTTTCAAAAAGATCCAAAACTAGTAACTAACCTTTTTCAAAAAGGTCAAAACTAGTAACTAACCTTTTCACAAAGGTCAAAACAATACACTAACGTTTTCAAAAAGATCAAAACTAGTAACTGACACTTTTAAAACAGGTCAAAATATTACACTAACGTTTTACAAAAGATCAAAACTAGTAACTAACCTTTTTCAAAAAGGTCAAAACAATACACTAACGTTTTCAAAAAGATCAAAACTAGTAACTGAAGTTTTTCAAAAAGTCAAAATAATACACTTAACGTTTTCAAAAAGATTAAAGCAAAAAATTGATGCCTTCGGTAATGTAAAACTGGATATATTACCGTTTCGAAAAGGTTAATATAGAGAGTAGGATGCTCCAAGAGATGAGTAGACAGTTTATGCTGATGTAAAGGCATTGAAGATTAACGTTTGCACATTCCTGCTGAGGTGGTAACTCATCGTGAATGCCCTTTGTTAAGCGTTTAGGAGACAGGCACGTGTAAGTCTAAGGTTATATTATGTGTGGGCAAAATTTAATTTTACTAAACTTTTAATGACACTTGATAGTTAGGCTTTAATTGACCTCACAATTGCTGGATTAGTAGTTATACTTCTGTGAGTGTAGAAACTAAAGACAGTGCCTGTAAATAATACGTTTATTAAAAGGCATATCGATTATAGTCAATCTTTGGGATGTAAAAGTAGCAATAGGAAGAATTAAATCTTAAAAAATAAATTCTAGTTATTTTTTTCCACATAATTTAAAAGTAATGTCAAGTGCGATACATTTAGTGGCTTATTTGTCCATAGCGCTAACAACCGTCGTTCTTGACGTTCAATCAAAGAAAGTGCCGCCAAACACAATTTTCGAATTAAATGAGTTTAAGGAATACAGAAGCACCCTCTTAAACACAGTAAGTCATTTTCGATACTAATCATGGAATTTGACCAAAATTTGTATGTATTTCTTAATTATATATTTTCTTTATTATAAATTGAGTCCCATTTGGGCTGGCGCCCATAGGACTATATTCTTTATTTTCTAAGTTAGGGTCAAATGTTTTGAGTTCCATATAATGTTTTTGACTATTTGTGTTTTCTTAATTATATACAACCAAAAGGTATTGGATAATTTTGAAATTCAGTTTTTATATTTCAATGACAGTCTGAGCTCATAAATGGATTTCCTGGGTATAAGTCTGAGGAATATAAGGTGACCACTCATGATGGCTACAAACTAACTGCATTTCGAGTGGTCAAAGAGGACGGAACACCTGGGACGAGATGCACTACTATAATTTGGCATGGGGTGGAAGGAACACCGGATTTATTCTGTGCCCAAGGGAAAAAGTCATTAGGTGAGTTGCTAAAAAGTTCATTTTTGTCAACGGCTTTAAGCTATACCTATTTGCAATTGGCAAACAATGGAGAAATGCTTTCCAAAAGCTTTTAATGCTATATTGGCTTTTTCAAAAGGGTCAAAACTAGCAAATAACACCTTTTCAAAACGGGCAAAACTAGTAAATAACACTTTTTCAAAAGGGCCAAAACTAGTAAATAACACTTTTTTAAAACGGGCAAAACTGGTAAATAACACTTTCAAAACGGGCAAAACTAGTAAATAACACTTTCAAAACGGGCAAAACTAGTAAATAATACCTTTTTAAAACGGGCAAAACTAGTAAATAACACTTTCAAAACGGGCAAAACTAGTAAATTTTTAACGCACTTTTTCAAAACGGTCTAAACTAGTAAATAACACTTTTTCAAAACGTTCAAAACTAGTAAACAACATTTTTAAAAATTCAAAAACTATAAACTACCGCTTTCAATTGGTCAAAACAATTCCCTTTTTTCAAAAACATTCATATCTAAGAATATTAACCTTTCGACTTTCGAAAAGGTGATTCAAAAAAGATTAATGGGCTGAATAATGAATAAGAGGGTTTTTTTTTAAATTCTGCAAAAATTGTGTATGGAATATTTGTACGTGAATTCCTTTTCGTGTAGCATATGCGCTTAGCAGGGCTGGTTGTGACGTCTGGCTGGGAAGTACCCGAGGAGGTGCGTATGGCTTGAAACACACCCGTTTGACGGCAGACGATACAAAGTTTTGGGACAAAATGAGGTCAGTTATTTTTTCATCCTATTTCCCTTTTTAGTTTCATAGAATTTTTTAATTTTAAAAAAAACCTTATATTTTTGGCATATTGTACTAGTCTTGACGAAATAGCTGAGCATGATGTAGGGGCTATTACTAAACTGGTACTCCGCGAAACTGGAGAGAGTCCTATATTTTACATTGGTTACTCTATGGGTGGATATAATTTGATTGCAAAAGATTGTCAAGATTCCAAGTTTAGTAAAAATACGGCAGCATACATTTTGGTTGACCCTGCAACTAGCCTTTGTAAGATGACTTCAATTCTCAAGTATACAACGGTGGCTGAAGCGAAGGTGAAAACAAATCCTAGTAAATATTAGATCTCTTTATATAAATATAATTCATTGTTAAAAAGATTAATTTACTTTGTTTTAAGTTGGCTAAAAAACTGAGTGGTGGACCCCTTATTCTTCTACCGTTGAGTGTTCAAGACGTGGTACTACCGGGTGTCTGTATGGATTTAAAAAGTATGAAACGTTGTGTGGAATTTCTTGATTCTGTCATAGGCCTCAAAAAGCCAGCCTGGGTATGAATACACATATTACATAGTAGTTATTGGAAAATTCCAAAAAATACGGAACATTTGTTATTTTGTTTTTACTACAGTCTTTATCTGCAGTAGTTCAAGTAATTCTTAATTTTCGGAACTACATGTTGCTAAATACTTTAGACTTTTCGTAATGGCGCAATAACTAGTTTTATAGATTTTTGAAATTGTTCATTTCTAACCTTTTCAAAAATGAAGATTTCCATTTTTGACCGTTTTGGAAGCGTTAATGTTAACCTTTTTGAAAATGTTAATATCAAGTTTTGACGTTTTTGGAAGCAATAATTTTCAGTTTAAAGCATTTTAAAAATTTTGATTTTTAGTTTGGACATTTTTGAAACCGTTAGTTTTAGTTTTACACCTTTTTTAAAATGTTACTTTCTATTTTTGAATTTTTTGAAAGCGTTAATTTTTAGTTTTAAACCTTTTTGAAAATGTTAATTTTACGATTTGACCTCTCTAAAAGCCTTATTTCATGTTTTACATCTTTTTGAAAGTGATTTCTAGTTTTGATTTTTTTGAAAGCGGTAATTTTTGGTGTTAAACCTTTTTGAAAATGTTGATTACTAGTGCTAACCGTTTTGAAAAAACCTAATTTGTAGAATTAACACATTTGTATTGCATTCGTTCCATTGTTTCTCCTTTTTGAATGGGTTAACATTATGTTTGAATTATAATCACAAAATATTTTTTTTTCAGAACAATCTTCCCTTTCTACTACAATACTTCCCTATCGTCATACCCTGGGAAATTTTTATTCAGTTTTTGCAGAATAAAAAGGCTTGTACCATGCAGGCATACGATTACAGAAGTGACATCTGTCAACGTATAGCATGTAAGCCCAAGCCTATGGTGTACGATGCAAGTAAATGCGGTATGAGTAATATTCCTTCCCTGGTCATTTCCGGATATGATGATAATATAGTTGTGCCGGAGGTAACATTTCCAACGTATCTGTTCAAGACAGTAATTAACGAATTTTTGCTGTTTTGTTTTTGAAATATGAGACTTGTTTTTTACAGTACGACTTTTACTTCTGTGTGTAGGACGTGCAGACGTTGATAGACAAACTTAATAAGATGGGCAAATGCGAATCACATCTTTTGAAAGATTGGGGTCACATGGATCCTATATATGGGGACCAAGAGAGATTGAGCAAGCTCATTCTGAAGTATATATCAAAAATTTGCAACAATAACCCAGCCAACTGCAACAATCAAAAACAAGACTAGAATAATATGTAGTACTAAACAGAGTTCTCATACTGCAGTAATCACGCTCCACACAAAATGAAGCTTTGACGAATTGTAAGTTAATTAATAAGATAGAACAAAATAATTTACGCTTTTTTAAAATTTTTTCCAATCATAATCATTCCGTGGAAGGTTTTCAAAAAATATTTTTACCTTGAATGGTATAATCTAACGTTATCAGTAATTAGTGTGCTAATTCTTTCTGGTTTTGCCAATAAATGGGAAACTTGGTTTTGTGCATCCGAGCGTACAAAAATGCATTTCCCAATGAAAAAGTAAATAATATTTTGATTTTGGATTCAAAACTTTCGAGTATTTTTTATTTCATTGTAGTTATGTAGCAGATGATTGTCAAATATCCATCTCATCAATAATTAAGAAAGAACTGAATATTACGTTGGCTATGTTGCATTGCAATTTTGCATGCATGCTTTAATGCATTATGCATAATGCAAATAGTTCACATTTTAGGCTTCAGCTGCCATGTTTACTTCAAAAAGATAAAATATTGTGCTAAGTGGCAGTTGGAAGGTTATCCAAATGAAACAAAATTTAAAAACATAAACCTGGAATGGATGTTTTTTAACAATTAATAAGCAAGTATAAAAGAGCACATATCACCAGCAATGCTTTTTATTAAATCGTTAACAACATTTTTGATCTTTTAAAAGGTTTATAAAAACAATAAAATGCTCAATAATCCTTATTAGTATTTATATTCAGTATATATTTGTATTTTTTAAGTTATGCCAATTTTTCTTCAAAGAATGCTTCACAAAATTGCTTTCTCTAGAAAACTTTTTCAAAACGGTCAAAACTCGAAATCACATTTTAAAAAGCAGTCAAAACCAATAACTAGGACTTTCCAAAAGGTTAAAACAATAAATTAGCATTTTCAAAAAGAGGTAAAACAAAAGATATCAAAACTTTCAGAAAGGTCAACACAAGATATTAACAATTTCAGAACGAAAGTGTTAAAACAATGAATTACCATTTTCAAAATGATGTAAATCAATCATTTCCAAAAATATATATATAAAACAATAAATTAGCACTTTCAAAAAGGTCGAAACAGTAAAGTAACATTTAAAAAAAGATCAAAACCATAACACCACATTTTCAAAAAGATGTATAACATCAAATTACCAATTTCAAAAAAGATATAAAACAAGAAAATATCACTTTTCAAAAATGTCAAAACAAGAAACTAACACTTTCAAAAAGTTGCTAAACAAGATGTAGTACAGTTGCGCAAAAGTTTGCTCACGCACCGTTTACTGTGTAAACGTTGATTTACACCCACATAGTGTACATTTTGGAATAATATAAAGTTAATCAATACAATGGATTAACTTTATTTATTTACTTTATTATTATTTACTAACTTTATTGTTTTGACATTTTTGAGTTCTAATTACTTGTTTTACATCATACACATAACAAAAATGTTAATTTAATGTTTGACCTTTCTAAAAGGGCTTATTTCATGTTTTACATCTTTTTAAAGATGTTGATTTATTGTTTCACATATTTTTTATAATGTTAATTTTTTGTATTAAACTTTCTGAAAGCGTTAGTTTTTTGTGTTAAACTTTCTGAAAGTGCTAATTTCTTGTTTAACATCTTTTTTAAAGTGTTAATTTTTTGTTTATGCTAATTTATTATTTTGACCGTTCTGAAAGTATTAGGTTCCTGTTTAACATCTTTTTGAAAGTGTGAACTTATTGTTTTACATCTCTTTTTGAAACTGTCTTGTTTTACAATATTAAACTTTAGGTTTTAGAAAATGTTTTTAAAATTCATTTTACACAAGGTCATGCTGTGGGCAGGTGATTTATTTAATTGTGTGTGAAATGAATGAAAATTAGTGTAAAATCCCGAAAATTCGAATTATCGATATTACATATTTGCCTTATTGCTATACATTCATACTGTGAAGCAAGATAATTTGCATTCCTTTTCATTTTCAAATGTTTTTATGGTGAGTTGTAAAACTACAACAGCTTAAGCTGTTGTGGTAATTGTACTTACCATTAAGTCTAGAGAGTTTTCATAGCCAATTTTTACTTAGTTTGTTTTAGGATAAAATCTATGTACATGTATGTATTTCTAAAGCCAATT
>JAQFZC010005348.1:0-14302 GCA_034695205.1 Dicyrtoma fusca | reverse complement strand
CTTTTTCAAAAATGGAAAATATCATTATGTGGACTTGGGACAAATTGCATTTACACAGACGATATCTCTAGCTATACCCCACTATTTTTTCCCCACTGAACTGCACTTGATGTTGACGTCAACAAGCGAGGTAATGGGTGTGCAGGGGCACCAGAGCGAGATCCGTCGTGGGGCTGCTGCGTCTGCTGCTGATCTGCTTCTTCATAGTCAAAAAATTATTGGACTTAATCATCTCTGTCTTTATTACCACGACCACGACCACTACATAAAAAATGGACAAGAAATCCACTCACTTCTATTAAATCATCCTTTTGAACTCGAATCTCAGTGCTTAAGATGCGCCACACCAATCTCAACAGCTACCCGCATCATTCCAATCCAACTTTTCGATAGTCACAGTCGACCATGAACGATTGCGATTTCAATCACATTTACTTTACGTGGGTCCACAACATTGTTCGACGAGGGCAAGGGAAATCAGTGGGAAGGGCAAAGAAACAAAGTGACGCTTTTCCAACTGCAAAATCCACTATGTACACCTATTAACCAATTCGCAACTGAAAAACCATGCAAAGAGTGTTTTACAAAAGGGTTTTTTCTAATATTAACCTTTTTAAAAGGGTTAAAACTAGAAGTAACATTTTCAAAAGCATTCAAACCCAGTAACTAGAACTTTCAAAAGGGTCAAAACAATAAGTTAACATTTTCAACAAGATGTAAAACAAGAAACCAACACTTTCAGAAAGGTCAAATCAAGAAATTAAACTTTCAAAAAGATGAAAAACAGAAATTAACACTTTCAAAAAGATGAAAAACAGAAATTAACGCTTTCAAAAAGATGTAAAACAGAAATTAAACTTTCAAAAAGATGAAAAACAGAAATTAACACTTTCAAAAAGATGTAAAACAGAAATTACCACTTTCAAAAAGATGAAAAATAGAAATTAACACTTTCAAAAAGATGAAAAACAGAAATTAACGCTTTCAAAAAGATGTAAAACAGAAATTAAACTTTCAAAAAGATGAAAAACAGAAATTAACACTTTCAAAAAGATGTAAAACAGAAATTAACACTTTCAAAAAGATGAAAAACAGAAAGGAACACTTTCAAAAATGTCAAACCAAGAAATTATAACACTTTCAAAAAGATGAAAAACAGAAATTAACACTTTCAAAAAGATGAAAAACAGAAATTAACACTTTCAAAAAGATGAAAAACAGAAATTAACACTCAAAAAGATGAAAAACTAGACAAGTACCGTTTCGAAAAGGTGCAAAATGTTCTATAGACACGTGCAAGCGTCTCTGGAAAGGTGTTTGTGTAGTATTTACACATTTGTTGAAAAATCCCCAAAATCTCAAAATCTTTTTCAATTTATTTTAACCCTGAAAACATTGTGAGTGTTCTGCGATGATAATGGTCAGTCCGTCAGAGCGTTGTTCTTGAGATGAGAAAATCAGATTTATTGTCTAGATTTTATTTGTAAAATTGGACTGAATGAGCCCAAGATCGCCAAGGACCTTCACATTCCTAAATAATGCGTAGAGGCACTCTCTTCGTTACAGATAATTTCATAATTATAATTACTATGGGACAGCCGTGAGTTGTTATCACATCGCAGACTCGACGCAACGCAACGGTCAACGGAACAGTAGTGCTAATGGCAAGTAGTGTGTGTACGCTAAATTATTATTTATTTAATGGCCACTCTTAAATCTCTCCTTGCATTTAATCCGCTGAGACAATACATGATATATAGGGACTCAATATAAGGAATTTCAATTTCAATTTGCTCACAACTACATAGAACAACCGTAGTGCAAATGGAGCATAGAGGTTCGTATACGCAATCATATGGACTTGCCTCGTCTCCCAATGGATTCCACTCAAAATTGACTTGAAAAATAACTGAAGGGAGAATATATGAGACAGACTCTATGAACCTATTATCTCATATCATGCCCAAACTAATGGAGATAGAAATTGTGAAGCCCGTCAGCGACTGCTCTCGTATGTGAATGTGATACGATGTTATTTAATGGGAATTGATACGATAGGATTCTATAGGCCCATATATTCTACTCACTAATACACACAGCGTCCATTCAATTACCCCAAGCAAAACTAAGACCAAGTCCAAAAGGGACCGCGCAAATATTATCCCGATTTTAGTGGGGGTAGTAGCCACCAGCCCTTTGAAGCATTGTATGTACACTCTTTTTAACCTTTTCGAAACGGTCATATACATATCCAGTTTTACACCCCTTTGAAAACACTTATTTCTTGTTTAGACCTTTTTTTAAACTGCTAGTTACTAGTTTTGACCTTTTTAAAAACATTATTTTCTTGTTTTAAACGTTTTTAAGAGTGTCAGTTACTAGTTTTGACCTTTTTAAAAACATTATTTTCTTGTTTTAAACGTTTTTAAGAGTGTCAGTTACTAGTTTTGACCTTTTTGAAAACGATAATTTCTTGGTTTGGCCTTTTCAAAAAACGTTAATTACTAGTTTTGACATTTTTGAAAACGCTAATTTCTTGGTTTGGCCTTTTTGAAAAGTGCGAGTTACTAGTTTTGACCTGTTTGAAAAAGTTTATTGTAGAATAAACACTTTTACATAGCATTCTTTTCATGGTTGAGGGCTTCGCAGTTCCGAATAGGTTAAAAAAATAGGCAAAAACATGAAATTTAGTATAGCTCTGTCTACCAGGTAAAAAGGGAAAAGCCCCAAATGGGACAGCATGTAGATCAAAAGCACTGTATAGTTGGACAAAGGCCTGTTCAATTAATTATGCTTTAGATTTACATTTAGATTCATGAGTAGACGCACACAAATTATTGTTATTATTATGACTCTGAATTACCCACCGTCGTTGCTCCCATTCTTCTCAGTTGAAGTCCAAATCTCGCTCGCCGTCTTAGTGTGTGTGTGTGTGGATTGTGGAGAAACCCTCCTACAGAGTTATACAGCAGACAGCCAGGCACATTGAAATCTCACTCGTCAAGCCACTGTCCTATAATGCTCCACTGTCGTAACTAATAAACTAATTGCCATTATTGTGAGCTAATGGTAAATCGTAATTGTAATCAGTGGCCCAATCATTAAGTACACCACCGACCATCGCATCGTAGCGTCGTCACCTTATCGCCACAGCCAGTCAGACATGAGACCTCAAGATGAGAGTGAAAGATACTCTTATTAATTATAAAAAATAAAGGGAAACTGCTATGAGACAATCACACTACTGGATAGACTCGCTCACCACTCATAATTGTCCATTTAAGAAGGTGAAGTAATGATCTTTACCGATAGCCGAGAGGCACAGGCCGTCACTGTAACTGCAAAATGCAAAATGTACAAAGTCCACCCAAACTGTGTTCAAATGCCATTTTGCAGTGACGGTGGAGGGTAGGTGGGTTTTATCCCTTTGTCAATGCTACCATCAATTACTGTGTGTTATAGAATGTCACGTTTGAGACACACGAATAGCGATCAATGATCAAGAGCGAGGCAATTAAAAGAAAAAATTATTAGACAGTGTAGACTTTTCATTAAAATCATTTGTAAAGCACCACATAGGTGCGTTACTTGCATTATAGAACTTGGGCCACGTTGACAATGGTGACCATACGGGACTGCTCTATTAATGGTCAATCAATAATGGTACGGGTCTCTATAGCAAGAGTATAGCCACACTATTATAGTAATAATTACAATATTATTAGTATTTACTCTTGGCCCATTAAAAATCTATTATCCTCGAAACTATCAAGTATTAATTTCTTTTGTCTTTCAGTCCCCACGGAGTCAGTGGCAGTCAGTAGTCAAAGTGAGACAGTGAGTCAAGAGTTATCAATGATCAATGGACTCTGGGTTACATGGGATTAGTTCATTATATACCTTGGCAGATTAGCTCCATTATGAATGGATAAGGATCCTAATGAGACGCACATACCGTATTGCTCCGAATAATTCCCGGGGCTCAAATAGTTTCCGGTTTCGAATAGTTTCCGGGTTTATAACATGTAAATCATAGGGGAGCCAAGCCAGTTTTATGAATTAGTTTCCGGGGAAACTAATCGGGGAAATACGGTAATAGAACACACAATAACCATCCACAATCAACAATGCACTGTCAGCTTTTGCCACTATTGACTATACTGACTCTCCTACATAGTTATAGTGCCTACTACTATACTACTATCTCACAGCTACAGTTACAACTTTGCTAACCCAACGGAACAGTCAAGGAGCGAGTTGTTGGTTGTTGGAAGTATTAAGTCACATTTAGAATTTAGATTCCATTTCATTTTTAGCTTCACTCTTGCAGTCAAACTGTAAATGAGAATAAATTACAATTTGCAATTACAGGAGAGAGACAGTATAGTGTGCAGTGAGTGAAGTGGGGGGAACACAATGGTTATTTAACAGAAGTCATGTCATCATGGTTGAACACAGGGACGTTGACAGGATCAATAACTTAGTCTCCAGCCTTCAATCTTGGATCATGTATCAATCTGTGTGGAGGGAAAGAAGAGGCAAAATGCCCTATTCAGTGTATTTTTGAAAAACTGGAATTGTTCTATTTGCTAGTTTTACCAATGGTAGTTTTCATCCATATTGCTATACGGAGCCCGTCTCCGCTAATTCAAATATTACGTTATTGACTACTATTCGCAATAATTATTCTTTGATTCTGTTAATGTTATAAATTATTCTAAAATATTAGTTTCTCTTGGCTATTGTAATGAATGGTAGAAATAATAAAGGGAGTTGAATTATAAAATTAAGCTCTCGCCCCTTGGTCCTATACTCCTGGCACTCTTGAATACGAAGTTTGTCCTAAACCTTTACTCTCTGAATAAATATTATTATTGTATTCTGTACTACCTACTACTTCAAGTCTACTCTAGCTTAACACGGCGCAGGGTAACGATCCCGGTACCTCTCACAAGCCAAGCGAGTACATGTGTTTACTTTAGAGAGAAAGACAGACTTTATAAACAAAACAAATCCATCCCTGTCCACCAATGAGGATAGCCCAACGGACTTACTATATGAAACAGAATTGTTTTAACAAAAGTTTTTGTTTGTAGTACACAGTATACGATTAATTATATTTTTTAACAAAATGCAACTAATTGCTCGGTGTACTCGGAAACAAACGGTGAATGCAGATTTGTACTGATTTCTTGAGCACTGTCACCATGATATCGTCTATCAGCAGCGACGGAGGAATTTCCTGGTCCTTCAGAAAGCCAAGAAAAATTGGACCGTACTCATAACGTCAGCAATCAAACTCTCGGACAGCGTGATGGTGGTTATTTCGCAAAAGCTCTCGACTGTAACATTTACCAAGGACGAGTCCTAAGGTTTCTTTCTCTCTACAGCCATGACGGCGTAAGAGGTCACCTCCTAGGTTAGGTCTAGGTATTGCTTTAACGGTTAACACATTTCCCACCATTTTAATACAAGTTATCCATTCAGAAGTAGAAAGAGCACAATCTTGGAATTAATTGACATCCTGGCCTTTTTGAGGTAATTTTCACCAATTATTGTAGTCCTGCCTTCTTAAGACGTTCATGAATATTTTTCCTCTTTTTTGTCTTAATTTTTTGGATGTTCGAACAGATACCATCTGCAATATCAAGAAATTCAAAGCAATTACATTGATCTGCTTCACAACCTTTAACATCATGAAGTAAGGTGTGAGGTGCATTCAAAAGGATCTTCGGGGAATTAAAATTGTATTCCTGCTTCCCATTAAGCTCGAAACAGACTAATGCCTTTAACTTGAATTACTGGCGGTTACGTCATTTTGCGTCTCAAGGGTCCGTGGCTCCGACTCACTGTCTATTTCTCTTCCTTTCATCGTCCATCGTTTTCTGTGGCTGTTGATATCTTTGAAGAAACAGAGACAAAAAATAATAAACTTCTTAGATAATACAACATACTTGGGATAGTTGACGGTTTGGACGTTGAATGAAATATGAATGCCCCTTTTGAAATCCATTCCTGTATGCTCCATCCATTCAACGTTCACAAAAATAATGAAGGAGCTTTTTGGAACGTTGAACAACAGTCAAGATTTGAGTTGAAGTCTGGATGCTTTTGTTGTGTATTACGTTGGTTTTTGCTTTTACTTTTTTTCTTCTTCTTCATTTCATTTCATTGTGGATCGTTACATCTTTTCCTTTTGTCTGAGGACCGTACCGTTTCTTTGCGGTCCGCAACCGTCAGTCAGTCAGTCAGTCCATTTACCTTATCTACGCATAATACTGTGTACTCGTACTACCGTTGACCAGGTACATAATATTAAAATTCATTAAACTGTACGAAATTCTTAAAAAAAAATATACAAAACTGTCATTTAATTGTTTTGAACGGAGAGCCTTGCTTGTAAATATGACGTCATTTAATTTGGATTGTTGAAGTCCATTGACAATGCAATGGTTAAAAGGCTTCTTAAAGTAATAATAATAAATTGCTAAGCTAATTTCCTCATCTTTGATCTTTCCACTTACTAAATTACAATAGTAGTGAAGCGATCTTGTCATTTTTGACTAAGTCCACTCATTGTAGTTAGAATTTCAATCTTTTTTTTTCGAGCAAAAGAATGAATCAAGAGCAAACAAAAAAATGACAGCAATTAACTACAAAATGGAAATAACACATATTCACAGTAATATGATTTACCAGCGCCATTCTTCCATTGAATTGATACAATATGAAATGATAATGGGGCTTTGGGGGTAAATTAAAAATTAAATTCCTTTTAAAACAGATCACTGCAGTCTGCAGAAATATTTTAGCAATGAAATATGTATAGAAATAATAATTGCCATGGAGATAGGAAGGGACTCGTTGACACCACCAACGACAGCTAAAATCCCTTCTAATAAAGCTACGGCACTCACACACAAAGTGCGACAGACACCTTCAGACCACGATTTTAATTATTATCACCTTTTATTTTATTTTCAGTTGTCACATAATGTATTCCTCTACCGTGTTACGTACGCATTGGATTGTACAATAAATAATTACTCCCTTAACACTTGAATTGTGATTGTGAGAGTCAAGTTTACTATCTGAAGCACTATATGAAGTGTAGTAGCCACAGTCACAGCCTCGCTTTTACCTTTTCAATCTCATCTCTCATGATCAGGGTAAAAGGGAAAAACATCTCAAATTTCCTTCCGTCATAATTTTTATATAAAAGGGAATGTGATTAGATTTTTCTCGGAATTCAATTTTTTTCTAAGCATTAAATAAATACTTAAATGGATGAAGGTAGTAGCCAACGTATAATAATTATTACCACTTATCACCGTACAAAAAGGACGTAATGCAAAAATGTGCAATTCAATAATGGAATGCAATGCAATGCAATACAAGGGAGAAAAAAAAATCATTGAGTTAGAATTGAATGAAGAAAGATCATTTCTACATTTCATCATAATCATAATCAGAGTCAGACTCACGATCAGAGCCAAAGTGATCATAATAATTAATATTATTGTGATTGTGGCCAGTACACTAGCTATACGTATATAGGTAGTCATAAAGCCTATAGGCATAGGGTATAGGTATAACGCTCATATTTAATTTTGTTATTTGACATAGGAATTGCCATTTAATTAGCTCAACCTTCGAGGTGAAAAAATATGTGTGTGATTGTGTGATGGTGGCTCAGGCCTTTTAAATACTTTTAAAGATTCTAATCCTTTCCATATTAATAATAATTATTATTACAACGTCAGGATTGCCGATTGTTGGTATTCCCTATAGCATGTGTGTAGTACCATTATCATTTCATCCTTTGATTCTCATTCAATGTCAAGTTTTGCTTGGAAATACAGACCTCAGCAATCACAAGCAGCATGGAGCTCTCTGGATTTTTTTGATTATCGATTTGAGCAAATATGCGCAGTACAAATTGTAATTGTGTAGTTAATATATATTTTTAAGATTTATGGAGTTGCACAGAAAAATAATAGTAATTATAATTGCCACTATTTTGAGAGATGGAAATAATATAGAATCAATATTGTTACTTACTAGTTTTATTAAATATTTAATTGTGTTAAGCAACAGTACAGTTATATAGTCGATTGATTAGCTTACGGCTTACGGAAGTCCATTTGTCATAGGATTTTGACAGGAAGGAAAAAAGGAGGTAGTGTGCCCACACTACAAATAGATTATAGACAGATACCAATATAATGTAATTAATTATAATATAGTTACACTATAGTTATAGAGGTAGGTACTATAGGGACCAGGCAAAACATTTATAAAGAAGCCTCTAAGTTTTTTCTACGGTTTACAGTTACTTTATTTGAAACATTTTAGCTATCCAAAATTTGAAGTAGTAACTGAACAGCCCCTATAGACTATAGATGTAGTGTGCCTAGGCTATACACTATGCATAGCCATCATTGCAATGGTTCATAAATACAGAGACTTGATCCTTTAACTTGAGGAATTTCCATTCTATTTCCATTCCACGTTGACTTGACTACTGTATTGTGTCTGCTTCCATTTCCATTAGCATTTTCCTAGCAAATGAAAAGTCAATGTTCAATGGGAAATGACATTTGAAGGTAATTTCGGCTCAACTAATTGAATCAGCTCATGCAATCCTGTCTTTAATGTGAAAAATATACACTTGTATAGGAGCTGAATCCTGTCAAGATGATTTGTCTTTGTGGAAGATCTCCTGTGTGCATATAGCTCCACTATATAGCATGGTATGCTATATAGCAATATAGTTGTGTCATTTCAAATCATAGGCACTTGTGCTCTGCTTTTATTTGTTTGCCTGATTATTTTCTGGAAATGCATTGCTATAGAGTTATGCAGTTGTTCAGAAGCGGTTCTGGTTCTAGAAAGAATTATTTACATATATAATTCAATGGCATTCCAAAAAAATCAAATATTTTTAGGGCAAAAATGGTGTTTCAAGTGCTATAAGATCAAGATTGTAAGTTTTATTTTATTTTTTTTGGGTAATATTGTAATTGGAATTTTTGCTAGTAGTGTCTATCGCTGTCTGTAGTACACTAACGAACACGAAGGGGACGGCCAGGAATGTTTTGTGCATAGGCCTCTGTCTGTTGAAATTCCCATGGGACTCGGTAACTCTTGAAAGGGATGATGACTGTGACTATTGAATTGGTGTGTGAGTAGACAGAAGGGAAAAAATGAAAGTAGGTTATAGACGTCCATTGGAATTTCTTATTTGCTTTTATTATTTGCTTTTGATATTTACTCAGACTTGTTATTTGACTTGGAGGGTAGGCAGGAGAAGTAATGTAATCCCAAGAGTTGCATGTTTCCATCCAGTTTGCTCCACATTAGCATTATAACAGTAATAACAACATAACAAATATCCTTACAAGTCTTGTATATGTAAGCATGGTGTTGCAGTAGAGGCAAAATGAGGCACAGCATTAGTTGACAGTAAATTACACGAATGCATGGATAGGCAATAGGCATCAATTTGCTTCTTACTCCTTTGGCGACTTTATATGCCCTGTTCTTTTGCAGTATACCCTATACCATTGTGGGTATATGGTCCACCCATATCTACACACTATACCAACGAGGAATGTGCACGTACTTGTTATAGTAGCTACCTTCATTCCTTAATGCAGTGTTACAGTTGCAGCGCCACTGTTACGATGTACTTATACGTTTAAAAGGCAAACTAGCGTATGTCAAATTGATCAAAGTCTTTCTTAAAGCAACAAGACCTATATTAACCTTTTCGAAAAGGTAAACTGTAACTATTTTTACACCGTTTTTAAAATGATAAAATCTAGTTTTGACCGTTTTGAAAGTGTGCGTTACAAGTTCTGAATGTTTTTGAAAGTGTTAATTTCTAGTTTTGACTTTTTTGAAAATGTTACTTTCAAGCTTTGCACCTATTTGAAAGTTTTAGTTACTAGTTTTGAATGTTTTTAAAAATGTCAATTTCTGGTTTTGACCTTTTCGAAAATATCAGTAACTAGTTTGGAATGTTTCTGAAAAAGCCTTGATTTCCAGTTTTGACCTTTTTGAAAGTGTTACTTCTTTATTTTGACCGTTTTGAATGTGTTAATTTATAGAATAACTATACTTTTTAAAGCATTCTTTCCATGGGTTGCCCCATTTCCAGATGCAAATCGTCCTATTTATAGGCTTTCAAAAAGGTGCAAAATCTCCTATTTACATGGTTTTTTAAAAAGGTGCAAATTGTTCTGTTCAAGTGCCTCTAAAAAGGTGGAAATTGAGGTACTCGTTTGTTTTTGTAAAGACGCGTTCCCTATACTTATGTATGTAAATGTTTTTGAAAAAAGTGTAAATTATTGTTCTATTTACCGTAAATGGTCTCCTACTACTCGGGTCTCTAATTTTGTGTGGAGAGCCTAGGATCTGAATGGAATAGTACGGGGCCGTACCGTTAGATCATTTACTGTGCTTGTTTTTACAAACGTGCAAATTGTTGACTTTTTTGAAAAGCTTCATTTCCTATTTACATGCTTTGAAAAATGTGGATATTTTCATACTAGCCTGCTTCCAAATAGGTGCAGAATATCCTACGTGCTGGTGCGAATAATAATGCACAATTGATTACACGAAGCGAGCCAAAGTTGTGGACTTAACCTCATCTTGTTACAGATTGATTGCAGTTTAGCTGTGCCATTGGTAATCCCATCCCTCTTACTTCTTTGTATTATTGCTTTGGGCCTCCGTCGTTTCTATTACTGTTGCAAATACTGGATTCTGCTTCTGCAACAGGGGCACAATATAACAGTCATTCACTGCAATGCAATGGGAATGTGTAAGTGGCTATGTAGACAGTGGGAAAGCCGTCCCCATGGAAAGCGCTGAGTACAATTTAAAAAGTATAGATAACTCGAGTATCATAATCTCAGTGCAGACGGTTATGACTAACCGTGGCTAATGCAGGGCTTCGTAATACTAAAGACATGAACATGTATAACTATATAACTATATAGGCATACGCTCATCGTCGTGGTCGTCAGATTGAGAGACTCTTTGTCAGATACGCCGGAATGAATCCTGCCTTCTGCCTTCAGCCAAAAACCAAAAACCAAAATCAAGAGCCAAAGGAAAAGAAAAAGAAAGAGAATTTTATTGGAATGACTGGGAAGGGAACGAGAGGGATTTTGCTCTACATTATTTCTACACTCAAAGCCAAGGGGCTTTTCAGTTGTGACGCAATGACTAGGCCACTGCCTGCTGTGTTCTCAAGAATCTAGATAACACACTTTTGCATAATTTTCATATGTGCAATTAGTAGATTTACCATTTTTGAAAAGGTTTAACCTATTTGGAACTGGGAAACCATCTGTCATAGAAAGACAGCTTTGCAAAAGTGTTTATTCTACAAAACCTTTTCAAAACGGTCAAAACTAATAACTAACACTTTATAAAATGGCCATAAAACTAGTGACTAACAGCTTAGAAAACAGTCGAAACTAGTAAATAACACTTTTTCAAAACAGTCAAAACTAGTAAATAACACCTTTTCAAAACAGTCAAAAGTAGTAAATAACACCTTTTCAAAACGGTCGAAACTAGAAATTAACATGTTTCAAAACATTCAAAACCAGCAACTAACACTTTCAAAAAGTCAAAACTAGAAATTGTTTTAAAAAATTGTAAAACTAGAACTAAATTACTGCTTCAAAAAAGGTTTAAGGAGGAATTGTACCCTTTTTTTAAAAGAGTAAAACTGATATTTACACTTTTATGTGTGGTATTTACGTTTTTTATAAACACATACATACCTAAGTTAAAAGTTGATTATTGGTACTTACGTCAAAATGACACTAAGGAGATGTTGGACTTAGTCGTCACAATCACAGTCACAATGCTTCTTACCCCACGCTGTTGTTTTGAAGTCACAGAACGTAATATTCGAAGGGTTCCAAAGGGATTCCTCACCATTGTATTATTCCTTTACCGAAGAAGCCTTCTATAAAAGCAAGTAAATTCAAATGTTAAAGTAGTTGATTGGCTTTGGCTCTTTTGCTTTGGGTTGATTCGGTTCCTTCGTGGCGGCTGACTGACTGTGTGATTATGCAAAAGTCAAGTCAAAAGTCTGATTGCCTCTGATTCCCAATCTGATTTCTCACCTCGACTCTCGTCTGCTCATCATCACTCAACAACATCCCTGTCTTTGCACTCCGCTGCAGACGATGATGCTATTTACTTACGTGCATTCTTTCCGACGAGAATTCATAATAATTGTGTTTGGCTTGGCTGTGGCTTTGGATTCTGCTCTGCAAAACTATTCTTTCATTATTTCATGTTTGCTACACATTTTTTTTCTCGAGTCTCACACACCACAACGCAGCCCAGCACTTTGACTCCAATTTAGCATGCCTTCACTTACCTGTACTACAAGGAGCCTCTCAATTGTGACAGTGTACAAAGCATCACTGGTCGAATTTAAATAAACATCTTGAAGTGATTGGCTTACTTAAGGTGGAAAGAGTGCAAGATCTTATTGTACCTTTAAACCTTTTCGAAACGGTAATATATGTACATATCTAGTTTTACATCTTTTAAAAATGGTAATTTCTCGTTTTGAGCTTTTTGAAAATGTTAGTGACTAGTTTTGGCTGCTTTTCAAAAAGTTAATTTTTAGTTTTGAACCTTTTGAAAATGTTGATTTCTTGTTTTGACCTTTTTGAAAGTGTTAGTTACTAGTTTTAAACTTTTTAAAAATGTTGATTTCTTGTTTTGACCTTTTTGAAAGTGTTAGTTACTAGTTTTGAGTGCTTTTCAAAATGTTGATTTCTAGTTTTGAACTTCCAGAAAATGTTAGTTACTAGTTTTAAACTTTTTGAAAATGCTAATTTCTAGTTTTCCATCTTTTTGAAAATGTTGATTTCTTGTTTTGACCTTTTTGAAAGTGCTAGTTACTAGTTTTGAGTGCTGTTCAAAATGTTAATTTCTAGTTTTGAACTTTTTGAAAATGTTAATTTCTTGTTTTTTGACCTTTTCTAAAGTGTTACACTGTTAAAACGCAAATACCTTTGTAAAGCATTCTTTCCATGGTTTCCCAGTACCAAATAGCTTAAGCTGATTATTCAATCTTCTTAGCAAATGCGATATTTTGCAATTTTTAGACGGAAGCACAACGTTGTTGCCTGGCATTTCTGTCAACTTCCAACTCCGTATCCGCATAATATTTGCGAGCCCCTGCAAAGTGCTCTACAAAGGCACGGGCTATTGTATTGAATTGAGTCATTTGTGTAGACACACAAGCTACCCATTTAAACTACCGAGTGCGGTTACTGATGTGCTATCGTAAGGTAGGAAAATATGATTCTGCAAGAATGCTCCTAACAATGTATAAAAATGGTAAAACGTCTCGGCTGCAGACTGGAAGGTGCCTGGTGGGGCATAGCATGGGTTATGAGAGTCCGCGTCCATCTCAGTATCTCTTCTTGAATCTCATCGTCAGCTCAGTTCAACTCTCAAAAGTGGCATCCTTCTTGCTCAAGCTGAGTCACACAGTCCCAACTATATATTAATACATATAATAATTATTATCTATGCATATGCATTCTTTTTTATTTATTACGAGATCCTATCAGAGCCCAGCGCCACGGCGACGGTGATGGCAACATGGAGCAATCCATTTTATTTTAAACGGCCCCACGCTCAGCCTTCACTACGCCGTCTTTTTATGTCCTATGTTGGTAGGTTGTATGTATATCCTTTGGGTATTGAAATGGAAATTGAAATTGAAAGGCTAGCCAAGTTACTGAAAATAAATTCAACTTGTGCACAATTTGAGTAATAAATCGCGAAAATGTGGAAATTTCCTTATAATTTTACTCGAAAATTCAATTGGAACGACACAGATTAATTATGTGTTCAGAGCAATATTATTAACCTATTCACAACTCCGAAGCCATCAACCATGGAAAGAATGCTTTGCAAAAGTGTTTATTCTACGCTCAAAAGGGTCAAAACTAGTAATTTACACGTTTTAAAAAGGTCAAAACAAGAAATTGGCATTTTCAAAAGGGTCAAAACTAGTAATGTACACTTTTTAAAAGGGTCAAAACTAGTAATGTACACTTTTTTAAAAGGTCAAAACAAGAAATTACAGTTTTCAAAAAGTTCAAAACTAGTAATTTACACTTTTTAAAAAGTTCAAAACAAGAAATTACCGTTTTCAAAAAGTTCAAAACTAATAATTTACACTTTTTAAAAAGTTCAAAACAAGAAATTACCGTTTTCAAAAAGTTCAAAACTAATAATTTACACTTTT
>JAQFZC010005347.1:0-14303 GCA_034695205.1 Dicyrtoma fusca | reverse complement strand
TTCCCGGTAATTACCGGGAAAAAACGATTTACCGACGATCGGTAAAACCAATTTACCGTACCGTACCGTTTACCGTATCGAAGTTTCGGTAAAGGAAATTCGTTTCCCGTGCCGTACCGTACCGTTTACCGATCGGTAAAATCGGTAAATTCCCGTACCGATCGAAGCTCTAGGGGCGTACGATCAAAATTGTAAACCATAAGCGCTTTTCAGCAAAAACACTGAGAGAAAAGAAAGTAAGCCACACAACAATAAAAATGGACCACGATAGTTAACTTTAAGGACACTTTTACATTCACAACAAGAATCACATAAATCAAGTCTCAATCTTAATCTAAGTTGGATGGTCATTAGCAAGTAAATAATAAAAGAAAGAATTTAGCCAGGCATCTAAAACGTCGGCCGACTGCCAAGCAAAATTACGGTCCCTGAAATAGTGGCTTGAAATGAAGATATTGCTTTCCTATAGATTTGACATTTTATGCTTGGGTCCGTAGACGTTAATGTCTGTTTCAATTTAGGTATTTTAGTTACGGCAGACTGGCAAGTCTAAATGCGGCCCCAAAAATACATACTTCGCAGTTAAATCGCAGACACTACACCATTATAAATTCTGACACAAAGCAAACAGAAGATAGCTTAAAGGGTACCATTACTATGCATGAAAACATTAACAATCAACATAAAACAACGATGGAACTAGATTTAAGTAGCTCAACCTAGTGCTAATAAAACCAATCTCCACAGATTATTCATAAGCTTAATAATAACTTAAAATTCTAGTTTAATACCGTTGAAACCATTTCTGATTATTTTTCACTTTATTGGGTAAGATATCCTGGGTATAATTGTTTTATTTTCTGAAGAGCAAAAGACAACGTTTTGTTATTATGAATATTGTACCATGCAGAAGTAGTTACTTTTTAAATAAAATAAATAAATCTTATTGTATCATTCTGATTTTTCTGAATAAGTTTTACTCTTGAGTAATAATATTATTATTTTTTCAGTAAGTATGTTGGGATGTATTTTTCTCAATTATTATAATACACTTCAGAATAGTACTTTTGTTATCCCTCCAAAAATAAAATCCATAAGGAATAATAATAACTAAATTTAAACTTGTGGTTTAGCTAGAACCACTGCTGCAATATTATCCCTCAAACACTAAATTACATGTTTTCAAAAATTGTCTCCCAGCTTTTGCTAAAACATTTTCTTAACCCAAGATTCCGTTTATTTGTAAAAAAAATTAAACTACTGTATGTTTTAATCAGAGGTTATGACTACTTTAGTTACGCAATAGCCTTTTCTCATCGAAGAAAGTTTTAGAATGAATAGAAACTTAGGCAATAGTACAATTCAACTTCTTTTGAAACCAACTGGCTTGGCTGCGCAAGCTGCGGCGCTGCACTGAGTGTTTGACAGAATAAGTTAAATAACATTCTAAATTATTTTGTCGTGATACATTGTGTCAGTGCAGTGGTATGCAGCTATAAACGCTGCTCATTTTGTCCACAAATATCCTAACTACCAGGATGTACCACTCCTATCAACCAAGGCCACATCGTTAAATTTTAAGCAGTTCTAGGCACTCCTAAAAGACACATTTTCAGTAATTGTATCATTTTTATAAGCTTGCCCTTTGCAAAATTCTACATCATAAGTACGTTGACTGACTGGTCAAATACCAAATAAAGGTATTCAGCTGCAGCATTTGTTTTAATTTTGTAGAAGCCGCCGACCTCCACGTAAACAGCTGGGCAGGCCCTAAGCTGTTTCAACATATACCGCTGACGAATGCTCCCCTTTCACGTACGCCGGCAACAAGCCCTTCTTGCTTCCTTGATGAATTGTTCTGACATATTTGACAGATCTTCCGACTTTCGCAGTAGACTGTACATTATGGAGGTGGATTGAACTGACAGCATAGGCAAAGCGATTGTCAAGTATACACCTGCTAGCTCTACCGTAGAACGCCAACGACAAGTCATAACATTATAAACAACAGCGGAGACTGTCAGTAGAACATACGTCGCTGTATCAGGACTGGATTCATTATAGAATTAAGAAGACCAATTAGTATCCTTATTTCAGAGTAAGTCTGGGCATAAAATCGTACGTCTTGGTTTTGATGTATTCTAAAAAGTAAATTAAATTCATATTAACAAACATTTGAAATGAAGTTAATGCTAAAAATTATACTTCAAGCATTGTTGCTCACATTGCAATTTTGAGTATCATCATTATCCCTTTAATCACGTAGAAGTAGGTAGTTAAAGATGCAATGGACATCCCATTGCCTAGGATCAATAAAGCTACATCAAACATGTAAAGCATCCAATGAAACCCAAGGAAGCAAGAATGGATTTGCTTACAGACTACATGTTCAATATTGAAGCTTAATGTGGTCCCATTATTCCACAATAAATACGTAAATCCTAAAATACAAGCAATGCTTGATATGCATTCGCTTCATTGCAGTATTAAAATTGACAAATATTCAGCAAACCCGTATTTGTAGTCAAATACGGACCTGGCACGTTCAGTAGAGACAAATAGTTTGGAGGGGAATTTTTCTGAAACTTGTTTATCAAGTGCCACAAACCAGTTAAAAAGGGTAACGATGTCCCTGTGGTTTGACACCAATGTTACAGCTTGTATGACGCTAATTAGGCCAACACTGAATGCAGCTCCAGTTGACAGTATATCAAAGATATTGATAGGCTTGCTTTGTATATTCTTTATCATTAAAATACCGATAATAAAAAGTTTTAATGAGCCTAGAAATAATGCACCAGCCCACACTTGTCGATGACGTCTGTTTCCCAGTTTAAGCGTTCCCGTGCTTACTTCATGGGTAAACGGAACGGCTTTCAAAAAACTCGAAATGCTTATATAAAACCCAATAGCTGAAGAAATCGGGAGGGTTTGAATGATCAGGGTTTGTAGCTTCGATACAGCTTTGTTGCATAGCTTAACATTACTTTTACGACTGTTGTTGAATATTTTCCATTTTTGCCCTTTTAGAGTATTTATCCCCATTTTTGAGTTAGGTATAGTGTGTTGACGATTAGCTTATTATCAACGTGGTAAACAATATTGGTTGTTTAACACCGTTAGCATTGACAATGCTTGATTACGTAGTCTTTTGAGTACCGTTGCCCAACGTATGATGTAACTTTGGAATTACCTAGATTTCAAATGGGGAGCAAACAGGGTGCAAATATTTTATGGTTAAATTACAACATTTTTGGATTTTGTAAAATTGTAGTTTTATTGTGGCTTTTTAGGACAGAATAAAGGGAGCTGTTTAATACCCAACAACCATATTGGAAACCAAATACCCTTGTTCACCACAGTATAAGCACGAGTTTGGTTTTTCAATGAAACGCTAGAAGTTGTTTTAGATATTATCAGATAGGATTACATTTAGGCATTAAATCAAATTATCATAATTGATGTCTTAGGAGAAGTCAATTCAATGAGTTTGAAGCCTAGTTTACTAAACTTACAGAGTTTCCACTCCTGTTGAGAGGTAGGGACAAATTTGTACAATTTAACCGTACATATCATACTGCGCACCGGTTTATTACTTTGAGAAACAACAAAAGGATGTAGCAAAACATAAGAAAGCCTTATAATAATTAATTATTTATATCTATCACTGATTGCTTTAAGTATCCAGACGTTTAATGAAATGAATGTTGGACTGACGATGAGTAGGCGTCCTCCATAGTGGACTCAATATTCTACAACAAATATTCCGTTTTAATCATATTACTTAGATTTGATCTCATCGATTTCAAAATATAAACTGAAGAATAAGCTTTTTACCATAAGCTATATAATAAATAATAATAATTATTTATTTCATTTGTTTTAGCCTTGGGGTTGGCCTCGATCGACCCATACAACAAAACTTTTGAACATACATATTCCACATTCCATATTTGTCAAATGCTACTTGGCTACGAATTTGAATTATTTAATTCCAATCATTACTTAAACTATTGTACGATGTCCTGTTTCTGTTTGCAATTCCTATTTATTGTATCATACATACAAGCAAATCATCGGGCATATGCTGCGTTCAAACCCATACTCAATGTCAGAGTATGGATACATAGTTAAGTGGGGAGACATTTTTTGGATTAGATTACTGGGCCAGCTTATGAAAACAATTATTCAATTTATTGCCGTGGTTCATCTTTTATGGATTTCGTAATATATATTTAATTCGGTATGTCCCTACAAAGTTACTACTATTTGTATAGGCCAGCTATCTACTACCTAAGAATGTAAATACTGGATATTGGCTTAACAAGTATATTGTAAAATATAGACTGCAGTACTCTACAGACTGGCATGCCTATGATAAATCTATGCAAGGACACAATTTTTTGTGGTTTACCATTCAGGTTGCTTAGGAACAGACTATTTATTTTGTCAAAACAAACAAATATGCTATATGCATGCTGGGTTACAAATTGTAAAATAATATCACCCTTAAATTGTCTCAGGGTTATTCCTATTACTTCCCAAGTATGACTAAGTAATGTATTGTCCATAGCTACAAGAGGTAATTTTAAAATGAACATTATGTATACTTGGAAATGTGCCGAAAGTGCCGAATGTTAAATTAATTTCAATGTCAACTGCTCCTCCGGATGTACCATAAGTAGACAAATTCTATACATTACTCTAATTATGACGTTACTAAGTAGTTGAAATGTATCAACACGCTGTTCAACCGTGCATCCGTTTTAATGCTAATTTTGACAGTGATTTATTCCATCTGCCAATACACCTTCATGTAATTACATTTCATAATTACATATGTATCTGCTGCTGCTTCCGACTGTTGGCCGTTTTATTTCATGGTGGGCAAAATAGCGTACTGAAAATATCCTAATTAAAACGTATGTGCTAAAATGTGACTCATAATTTACATCTTAATTATTAGTAAATCATAAATCAATAGACATCAATATTGGAAAACGCAAAGCGTGTTAATCGTAGAGCGTATTGACATTTGACACTTCCTCTAATTATGTCGCAATAAATCAATTTTGCCGGTAAAAACTAGTGTGCACGCTGACATAAAGTACGCATGATGCGTGGGTATATAAAGGAAAACAAGCCTAATGCAAATCATCCCATCACTACCATCAGATTAAAACTACCTACATTCTTTAGACACCTCTCCAAACTTTTTTGACAAATACATCATTTTTTGATCAAGTTTTAAATTTTTTTCTTTCACACTTTGCACCTTCTCAAAATGCAAGTGTTCCTTGGCATTGCACTGGTACTTGCCAGTAGCTTTGCTGCGTTAGTCTCTGCGGATCCGGAAGATTGTCTAGTGGAAACTAAAACTGGAAAGGTTTCTGGGAGAGTTTCAGTGTCTCGAGGTGGCCAAAAATTCTGTAGTTATCTCGGAATTCCTTATGCCGAAGCGGCCCAACGGTTTCAGGTACGAATTTACATTCAGTAATAACAATTGCTCATAATAATAATAATAAGTGCTGTCAAAAATTTCAAATAGTTGCTTTCAGCTGTTTTAAGTTGTGACATTTTGATTTTGATGTGTTAAAAAAATTGTATTGTTTTCTAAGAGCATCTCATTTATTTCTAGGAATCCCGAATGAAAGAAAAATGGGAAGGTACTTTGAATGCCACAAAATTGGGGGCCATGTGTCCTCAAATTTCCGGGACGGACGTCGTGGGTGAAGAAGACTGTCTGTTTTTGAACGTGTTCGTTCCAATTCAAGACGTGAGTTGAATTCTTATGTAGCGAAAATTTTAGTTATTAATAATTTAATTAATTTGCCAACTAATATTAATCCAAATGTTGAACTACACAGCAATGTAAAGGGTATGACAACATGCGTGGGGGAATGCCAGTCTTCGTTCACATCCATGGTGGATCTTATACAATGAACAGTGGCGGCGTTCGTGGTCCAATATACTTGATGAACTACTGCATCGTTTACGTTACTATGAACTACCGCTTGGGGGCGCTAGGTAAATTTTTTTAAATTTTTTCCATTTAAAAACATGTAGCTTCACCAATTTTCTAAATGGACTTACTCTATTGCATATAACTTCCAGGGTTTTTAACGACTGAGGACGGTCTGATACCCGGTAACCTTGCCTTAAAAGACCAGAGGCTGTCACTCCAATGGGTTCATCAGAACATTGGAAACTTTGGCGGGAATAAGGGTCAAGTGACAATCGACGGCATTAGTGCGGGTTCATGCTCCGTTAGTCACCAAGTGGCTTCTTTGTCATCCAAAGGTCAGTTAAATGCTTTTAAGAAAATCAACTTCTTCAAAAATAAAATATTTCAAAACTAATTAAGTTTGGGTCATACAACTGGTAAAACATGTTAGGACTGTTTCGTCGAGCTATTGCTCAAAGTGGGTCTGCTCTTAACGCCTGGGGAATCAGCAAAGAACCCGGCCTTCGAGCCAGAATTCTTGGACAGCGTGTCAAGTGCACAAGCAATGGCGGTCGTAGCCAGATTTCTACAGAAGCTCTAAAGGCCTGTCTGTTGGCCGTCGATTTCAAAGATATTGTGCTTTCTCAAGAAAACATAATAGTAAGTTAACATTGCAGCTGCTTTATTTAGTTAACACTGAAAGTGAAAATGCTTTTTAAATACAGTTTTTCAAATAATCATAATGCATTAATAATAATTTAGCCCCATGACCCAAGTGTTATCTTTGGGCCTGTTGTGGAGGTTGAAGACAGCCCCACTGCATTTCACACCCTTCATCCCTACACGAAATACCAATTGGGACAGATCAACATGGTCCCGATGATTGTCGGCTTCACTGAGGACGAAGGCTACGTTCAGGAATCCTTGGGTTGGTCAACTTTTTTAATTATAAATTGTAACAAAGTTAGTAATTTTGTAAAATACAATTTTGGAACTTTAGTCATTCACTGTAGATCGGTTTTGTTTTCATAAATTTCCAGCAATTTTAATGAACAAAACGTTGACGGACACGTTGAACAACAATTGGGAAGAGCTCGCCCCAAAGCACTTAATGTACTACTACGATGACATCCCAAATGAAAAGAAGAAGAAATTTTCAAAGAAAATCCGAGACTTTTACTTTGGAGACAAACTCATTTCTGAAGAAACCCTTCAAAACTTGACAGATTTGAATTCAGATCGTTATTTCGTTCAAGGGGTCGTCGAGCTGATTCAGGCGCATGCCTACTACGCCACCGTCTACCCGTACGTTATGAGCTACAAGGGAAACTTTAGCTTTGCTCAGTATTTCGGTTACAAAAAGAAAGGTAATAATTATGCACATTTTTTTTAAAACAAAAATTGGCAATTATTTTAGTTCCATTTGAACTCATTAATTTTTGCCCCTTTCAGTCATTACCCACGCAGATGACGGCCAGTACTTGTTTGACATCCCAGGGGTCCCTGAGTTGAAACCCGGCACGGAGGACTACGAATTTTCTCATCGATTAATTAAACTGTGGATGTCTTTTGCCATCACTGGGTGGGTACAAAGTTCATAAATGTTGTCACAAAGTTGACATTTTATTATTTTTACTAAGTTTCTTTACTACAATTTTTAGAAAACCCACTGAGACCTGGCCCAAGCGTCAAGTATGGACTCCATACAGCACGGCTAAACATGGTCCTTGGATCAGAATTGACTCCAACGTCACCACAGAGCCCAACTACTTGGCAGAACGCCGACAGTTCTGGAAAGAGTTGGGGCTTCGACCTTACGATTACCCAACTGCAATGGAATAAACCTAAAATTATGTATATCTTATTTCGCTATTTACATCTACACTTTGCTAAATAATGTGTATCAAATCTAAATCAAATTGTTGTAAAACATTTATTAACAGTGAAATAAATTCAAGGTAGTTAAGAGCATCGCAAAATCCAAAATTTTGTTTACTGTCAAAGCTGATCGATATTTTCTATTTCACAAACACAAATAATTCAAAATTAACACTACAGCTTTAGAAAAGAGCACATGAGAATAAATGATCATCTACCCCTCCATCCCAGTGATGGAGTGAGGCATTCGGGAACATTTGCTGGAAGCTTTCCCTCAGATTCTTATTTTGCAGTAGATTTGACGTCACTTTCTTGACACTTGGCACAATCTCAAAATCATCGAAAATGTGCGTAATCTTACTGTACACGCTGTCACTAATAATAACAATTTTTAAAAACTGTAAATTTGGAAATTTGCCCCGTAAACTCACCCCCACAGGAAGTATCTTTGTGGGTCGAGACCTGGAAATGCTAGACTTGTACCGACTGTAGCATTTAATAGTCAAAAATTTAATTTTCGGCATCTTCGGTATTTCGATGAGGGACTGAAGATAGCGCACTTCCACTTGATACCATGTCAACTTTTCACACAGGCTTGAGGAGATTGTCAAGATTTTATTTAAAACTTCGGCCCCTCTCTGCCATAAGTGGGGTTCGTGAGCTAGATCAAAAAGATTCAAATTTAATTCTAAAACCGACCAATTCTGTAGAACTGGTTCACTTTGACTAGCCAGATTTTCGAGCGCATCGATACAATCTCGATTTACATTAATATTCAGTGTTTTGAGGAGGTTAAGACGATTTACTGGCTGCAAGAAATAGTCTAAATTATTTTGATGTAATTCGATTCTACTTAAATTAGGGGAACAGTTTACAATCTCAAGAAAGGTACTACGAGGGATTTCACACTTTAATTGGAGTGTTTTTAGATTGCTGTAAAAATTGCTTGAAGCTTCACATTTTGATTCTGGAGGCTCCTTTAACACTATGCAATCACTAAGAATTAAATGCTCAAGATTCGGTAACCAAACTGTGAGTAGTTTCTTCAAGTCTTGAACAAATATAGAATTAGAATTTTCGACTTCTTTGGTATCGTTGCCGAACAGAGCAAGCTTCTTTAAGAGGAGTCCATAATCTTCTAGGAGAGTCTGTACGGTAGTGTTTGTCATATCGGTATCTTGCATCGAAAAGGAGTTGAAGGGAAATTCCCCGGTTGAGGTATTCAACGTGGAAATGAGGGCCTCGATTGAGCGATGCGGATGTTGATTTGGTGGATTCGGGTTTATAAATTTTGGTTTCGGTTGCCAAAGCTGAATGAATAGGATTTTCCGCATCGCTTTTGAGCCGAAGAATGCCCAGCGATGGGAAACGAGGCGGCAGTTAAGTAAAGTTCCGGGGTCCAATTTGTAAAAAATTAATTCCATTATCTGTGAATAGTAACATAATAGAAAATTGAAAATATTAGTCACTGTAATCCAAAAATAATAAATTAATTTTTATCATTTAGGTAGTGATATTTAGCAGCTTTGCGAAATCATGTAAGAAGGATATTTTAAACTAATAAATAGGTAAGCACTAAATTACTAGTGACTAAAGATTCACGGTTGACTGTATAGTTTTGTATTTAATTTACATGGTCAATAGCAAAAACCGCATCTTCCGAACATTTTGAAGTAAAAGAATAATTTGAATCCACTTTCATTTCGTCATTTTTGATTTCAAATGGAGCCATAGCATCGGTTGCATCGGCACTGGGATGTTGGTCTCTATTTTTGTTGTCAAATGCTGTGCCAGTAAGAGCGTGTAGTTCCAGTCTACACTTTTTCAGAGACAGCTGCGGCCCAGTCTATTTAATAAGGTCAAAAACGAAAAATGAATGCAAGTAGGTAATTTTAATTAAAAATAAAATAAAATTTTAAAATGTTAACTGTCACCTGTTGCCTGTATAAGAGCTAGCACTAAACTCTCAATCCATTAAATAAAAATTCATAAAGAAAAGTGTACTAACAACTGACTTACTAATAGCGACGATGGACTGTTGAAGTTGACTTCACATTTTTTGTTGGTTTCTGATTCTGCTGATTCAGTATTAGTTGAGTTTTTACTCTCATTTTGAACACAGTTCATTCTAAGTCACAGTAATTTAATTTAAAAACTAATAAACTAATAACTCAATAATACGAGATCGGTAAAAAGTTTAAGGTTTTTTAAATTAAAAACGCACAGTTGACAGTAAACACAGTTGACTGTTACTTATGACTTATGTATGATGTGCCAAACTTAATTAAGCTGGGATTTATTTTTGATTAATTTCGTGGTTTCCAAGCGTTACTGATGGTAAGAAGCCGGCTGTTTGAATATAAAAATAATTATCACAACTCAAAATACAAAAACTATTTCAGAATCTGAAAAAACTAAAATTTATTCACTAAAATTCACAATCACAATCACAAAAGAGCAGAGAGCAAAGACTTAAAGCTTTCAAAACTACGCGCGTTTTTGCTCAAGGATTCTTAAAAAATCAAACTCGTAAGAAGCGCTCCGTGATTATAATTTATTACATTACCTAATTAATTAATTTATTAATTAATTTATTTATTTTTATTTTTTATGATTATATAATATGGCAACTATTAATACAATAAAAATATTATTGGCAAAAATTAAATGGAACAAACTTTATTTCAGATTATTAATATTGATAATCCATGTAGATAAATGTACGTAATAACGTATAATACTATAAACATAACAATTGAACATTAATTAATTAATTAATTATTAGTTCAAAAGTGTTAAGTATTCGTACTAAACAAAATGCATAGGATAGAGCCTTCGAAATTCGTTAACCACAAGTGTTTCTCCCAATCTTCGATTCAGCTCATCCATGTCCGCTCGTTCACTAAAAAGAAGTTGTATGTATTTATAAATATGTAGGTAGGTACTTAGACAGACTTCTGTATTTCGTAATATACGATCTCTTTAAAATAATGTAGGTAATAATAATTATTGCAATTTCATCTAACCCCCATCCTTTAGAAAGAACTTCAGCTCGTTTGGCTGCCCAGTGAGCATAATAGGTAGGGGCTGGGATTTTGACGGAGCGGTTACATCGAACAAACATATAACACAGGAAATAGGTCAAGACTTGAATTTCATTCATTGAGAAATTTGAGTCATCCCAAAGCACACGATAACGGGTTGGTCGACTAGTTCCCTAAAGAAATATTGTAATACATTGTTCGAATATAATTATAAAATTTTTTTTTTCATTTTATCGTAATTACAAGAAATCTTGCAATAATAAAAAAATTGGTAACAATACAAATTATTAATTATACGCAATTTACCACGGCACTTTTGTGAGACAGTAAATAAAAATCCGTTTCATCTGGGTGAACAATATCTGTGTCAATCACAGTTCCTGGACGCGCATTAGTGAACTGAAATAATTATTACGACGCAGCCCATTAATAAGTCCATAAAATAAAGGCAAAATTAATGGAAATTTTGTTTTAAAAAGATAGTAGGCTCACTCACAGTGCTTCCAGTAGGCTTAAAAAATCTGGTTTTGTGCCGCTTTTGAACTGTGATGAAAGTTATACCTGGCTGATAGCCATCATCGATTTCAAAACATTTTCCAAACTGAGTGCATCCTTGGCGTATAGCCCTCATTTCGATCTCAAGTACCTAATTATATACACAGTCACACACACACACAAACAAAATTATTAGAGTAAAGGACCCGCTGCTTTACAGTGTTATTTATAATTTATAAGTTAGGCAGTAATTAATTACTTTATCAAATTGACCCTCGCCAACACCATCCCGAAAGTAAATAATTTTTGTAGGGACACATCCCTTTGTATTATTTTTGAAATTCTCCAAAAATTTGAAAACAATTCTGTCCAGTCCAGTGATAATTTCCGCTGCTTCCTTCCCCTCTCTTTTCTGAGCCTGTATGTGCATCATGTAGGGCATCATTGTCCGGTCAATACTTGAAGTCACCGCAGCGAAACTAGGAAGCCTTTCTTCCACATCGAAACCATCCTCGTCTTTCTGTATATTAAGCAAAACAGAAAACAGATAATCATTTTTCTAAAAATTAAAAAAACTTAACAATCGAGATTTGAAATTTAAAACTTACGACTATTTTATAAGACCCAGGAGATGGATGAGTCACGTCAGCCCCAATAATCAGCACCGGACTGTTAAATACACTGAAGCACCTTGGCAAGGTAGGAGGGGGCAATACGACGTGATTCACCTACAAAAAATAAAGAGAGCCGAAACATATAAAACACAAACAAACTATGAGCAAACTAAATTCAAAAAATGAAGCTTTTTTATTTATTTTTTTAAATTGTTTTTTCGGTAACCTGGTTCAGTTTGCTATTAATCTTGAGCAGAATATTTCCCAAGAGCGAGTCCAATTTTTTCAGGTCTGGATTGTTAATATTTTTAACAATACTTTTGTTCACAATGCACTGCGTCAAAATCCCGACAGATAACTCCGCTGCTTGCTTGACATGACTGTAGAGGTGGCAACCACTCGAGGGCATAATAACAAGGACGAAAGACACCCCATTTTGATCCAATTTATCCTTAAATTCAGTCAGGATTTGGGATAGTTTACGGAAATTGTGATCCCTTGCAGATGCACTGTCCTGCAGGTTTAATTCACAGTAATTCTCATCTTTTAAGGCTGGAATTATCATATTTTTTGACATTGCTTTCTTCCTTAATTTCTCGGCAAATCCCCTGTGTAAAGACACAAAAAATCTGTAGAATAACTGCCATTTTTATTTTAGGGTTATGTTATATATATTAATAATTGCATTTCTTTACGAACTTGGCGATTTCCTCACATGGTCTGCTCCCTGCAAGATTTAAAATTCCCCATCCCCCAATATTATTTGCCCCTCCGTAGAATTCGAATTGGACTTGGTTGTTCCAAATGTCCCAAGCGCCGTCGTTAGGAATAATGGTACACCTCTCGTCACCACCAGCACTAGCTCCATGCAAGTTCTGTTATCCATTAAGACAATTTATGAAAAACTCATCACACATCAATTGAAAAAAAATCGATTTAAGAATTAATTTCGGCTTAACCTTATAGGCTATGCTTTTTCCATAGCAAAGCTGGGGAGGCGTCAGAACTTTAGCGGAGACCTCATGCATTTTCCCTCCATTTTTTAACTGCACGCCATACAGTTGAAACAATTCACTCTGTTTTAAATCCAACTCGTTGACCCCCCTGGAGATGGACTCATACAGTTCCCCGGGATATAATATTGATTTTTGTCCAATGTTTCTTCTTTGGATCTCAGTCAATTGCCGACTATAACTCTGACCCCGTTGAATTGTGCAAATCTGCAACAAAAAAAAAGAAAACAAAAAGACACAACATGTTGAAATTGATTATAATTTGAAAGACAATAAAATTTTACAAAACTTAACCTTTTCGAAACGGTAATATACTTAGTTTTGACTGTTTTGGAATAGTGTTATTTACTAGTTTTGACCGATTTTAAAAAGTGTTATTTACTAGTTTCGACCGATTTGAAAAAGTGTTAATTACTAGTTTTGACCGATTTGAAAAAGTGTTAATTACAAGTTTCGAGGTTTTTAAAAAAGTTCATTTATAGAATTAAAGACTTTTGTAAAGTAAACTTTCTATGACCCCCATTTCCTAATAGGTTAAGCTCCTAGGGCAATGCATACCTCTACAGGAATTTTGGGATTACTTCGTCCTTTGCAGACGAATACTGGTCCATTCAGATGGCTTAGCCGGTTTCTGTATTTACTTTCGTAATAATCGTACACAGAGATTTCCACCCCGTTATAGTCAAACATAAGTTGGGACACGGACTGGTGACAAATGCCCACAACAATATTTGAAAAACTCCTTCCAGGCTCCGGAGAATAGATCACCTTACAATCTTGGGTACATAGATAATAATAATAATTTGTTAAATTCAAAAAATCTGTAAAAATATTACTTTAAAAAAAACATAAAAACCAAAAATATCTCAAGTCGTAAGTTCTTACTTCTAAAAAACGCCGAAGCTTTTTCAAAATCATTAGCTGACCAGGTTGACACATGGTTTGGATTAGGAGTGGGGCCGTCCCTGCTGTCAGCAAATAAGTTTGTTAGCACTTCAGAAATGGGCTTATCCATGTAGGTGACCATATTAGCAGCTGAAAAGTAATAAATTAATGAATTATGGATTTTAGCAATTTACTATAATTTTATGGTTTTCATTTAATCCTTTCGATTAAAGTAGCTAGTGATCTATTAGGAACTGGGGAGCCATGAGAAGAATACTTTCAGAAAATGTTTAATTCTATAGATTAACTTTTCCAAAACGGTCAAATCTAGTAAATAACACTTTTTCAAAACTGTCAAAACTAGTAAATAACACTTTTTCAAATCGGTCAAAACTAGTAAATAACACTTTTTCAAATCGGTCAAAACTAG
>JAQFZC010005346.1:0-14303 GCA_034695205.1 Dicyrtoma fusca | reverse complement strand
TAGTAAATAACACTTTCTCAAAACAGTCAAAACTAGTAAATAACACTTTCTCAAAACAGTCAAAACTAGTAAATAACTCTTTTTTAAAACAGTCAAAACAATTAAATAACACGCAAAAGTTCAGAAAACTAGAAATTCCCTATTTTCAAAAACATTCAAAACTATAAGTAAATTAAATTACCGTTTTGAAAAGGTTAAAAGCTCAGATAAATATAATTTTTAGCAAATATTTTTTGAAAGTACCAGATTTGTTTCTGCTGCCTCTATTTTGTACTGGATTTTGGTTGGTTTTGTCGGCTTTAACTTCTATATTCTTGGTCATTCGCGTGTTGCCTTCTTTCCTTCGTCAAAAGTCCAAAATCCGAAAATCTGAAATAAAAGTTCAAGATTAGATTCGAATCAGTCACGGCACTATCGCACAATCGTCAACATTGAACATTTTTGCGGTAGTATTTTTGTTATTATTCGTTCGTATAAATAATTTGTCTACCTTTCTACGTGTGTGTATGTGTGTATTTTAAGAATTTTTGCGAAGCTGCGTACAGAGGCAGTCAGGAATAGTTGGTAGTTTCGTATTAAGAGCCAGCTGAGCTATTTACACTTTTTTTTTATTACAAATATACTGAATACGCAGAGAATAGAACTTTTAGCTCAACTTACTTTTAGCCTGTCTGATGTCTGTCGAGTTTAGATTTAGATTTGGACTTGGATTTCTGAAAATAGCTGATGGTTGAAAAATTGAAAATAAAATTTCTATCTTTGTAATTCTATTTCTTTGCAGAGGGAGGTATTCCTAGGATGTTCGTGTTCTAAAATACATGGGAATAAAACTAAAATTATATATTTTTATGTTCACTGCTGCTGGTGTGGTGATTGTGACTGGGGCTGGTGGCTGGTGGAGGAGTTGAGTGGTCCCAGTTGCCAGTTGAGTTGAAAGAGAATCTTCTTGAGTGTGGAAGGAAAAAAGTAAAAATAAAAGTCAAAGTGATTTTGCGCGAGTCAAACTGAAATGACGAAGAATCAAGACTGCGGGCCAACTTTTCTGTTTACATAGTTTGCAGTGGTGATAAGGGAGTTTTGCTCTCTTTAGTGTGTTTACACTGCTTACTGTAGGATATGGATATGTGTGGATAAGGATAGCGAGACAGCGAGCGAATCGTGGGTGAAGAAGCATTGTGTCGTAAGTCCATTGTGCTGTTGACGACCCTTACACGTAAGTACAACCAGAACAAAATACATACTATGGGTTGAAGGTAAAAGTATTTCGACTTTTTCAAACGCATAAAACTGCTATTTATAGGATTTTTCAAAAGTAGTAAAACTGCTATTTGCACTTTTTCGAAAGTAGTAAAACTGCTACTTAGGCTTTTTCATAAGTAGTAAAACTGCAATTTAAGCTTTTTCATAAGTAGTTTAACTGCTACTTATTGTTAGGCTTTTTCAAAAGTAGTAAAACTGCTATTTAGGCTTTTTCATAAGGAGTAAAACTGCTATTTACTCTTTCTCAAAAGTGGTAAAACTGCTGTTTGCACTTTTTCAAAAGTAGTAAAACTGCTACTTAGGCTTTTTCATAAGTAGTAAAACTGCAATTTAAGCTTTTTCATAAGTAGTTTAACTGCTACTTAGGCCTTTTCAAAAGTGGTAAAACTGCTACTTGGGCTCCTTCAAAAGTAGTCAAACTGCTATTTAGGTTATTTCAAAAGTAGTAAAACTGCTACTTAAGGATTTTCAAAAGTAGTAAAACTGCTATTCACAGTTTTTCAAAAGTAGTAAAACTGCTATTTACACTTTTCAAAAGTAGTAAACTGCTATTATGCCTTTTTCAAAAGTAGTAAACTGCTATTATGCCTTTTTCAAAATTATCAAAATTGCTATTTATGCGTTTTGAAGGACAATAAAAGCGATGTGTGCACTATTTTACAAATTGTAAAAGTACTATTACTCGTTACACGTTTAAAAAAATAGCACAACTGCTATATAGTTTTACTTTTAAAAAGACAGTATACCACTGATATTTACACTTCTGAAAGCTAGCAAAACTGCTAACAACGCCTTAATTACCAAAAATAGTAAAAGTGTAAAGTGTAATTGTGTCTATTTGATGATAGAAGTACACTTCGAACATAAACATTGGTAAAAATTTGATGGTTGAGACTTGCGTCAAAATGACATTAATGGAGGACGTACATCGCTTGCGACAGAATGCTTCTTCGCCCACTGCATACTGTCCACAGTTGTATACAGAATACACACGGAAACCTAATTGAAATAATCTGTTTAAGCAAGAAGGACGTATCTAAAGCGAAAAAGCCGTAAAAGATAATCTAATTTGCACCTCCCGCAATCCCAATTCACCTTTTTCACTCGTTCAGATTAAGGCCGAGATATTAAATGAATCGGTAGGATGGTTCGGACCGTCAATCTCCTATTAAATAACCACTTTTTTGTAAACTCAAATCAGATAAATGCAATCATGTAATTAGGAATTGTAACAAAATTAATGATTGTTAGGTAACTAAAACGATTGCATTGCATTGTCAACACTTTTAATTTTATTGCTCAGTTATCCTTTTCTGTGATTAGACCTGTAAAATCCCACTAACTAGATATTTCTAAAAATGATTATTAGCGTTTATTACAGTCGCAAATTAGTGAAATGAGCATCTTTTAGATGATCACTAGTTAGATTCTAACTAGTAATAAGGTTCAGTGTCAATTCGATAACCGGCATGCGGTACATTTTTGAAAGCGTAATGTTCGTAAAATGCTGTTTTACAAAACTACAAAGATCAAGTTGTTGTATAACTTTCAAAGAAATCTATTTTTCTATAATAAAAAATAATAATTTTTTACTATAATGGCTTATGCACTTCCAAAAACATTTTCCCTAAAAATAGCACTTTTCACAAAAACAAATTTTTCCTAAAAAATCCCCGGGGATTCTTTACTTACTGTCCCGAGATCAAGAAAGCAGGTGACCAACGGTGATTTTACCTAACCTAACCATTAAGAGAACCATCGAGTAAGGGACAGTTACTTTCCTTGGGGACAGTAAGTAAAGACCCCCTTTTAAAAAGTGGTTTTCATACAAATTGCTTCTTTTAAAAAACCTGTTTTTCAATAATAGCACTTTTCAAAACGCAGTTTTTCCTAAAAATAACACTTTTCAAAAAAATAATTTTTCCTAAAAATTACTCTTTTCATAAAACAAGTTTTCCTTCCAATTACACTTTTCAAAAAACAAGTTTTCCTTCCAATTACACTTTTCAAAAAACAGTTTCTCCTTCAAATACTTTTCAAAAAACCTGCTTTTCAAAAATTGAACTTTTCAAAAATCTTTTGTTAAAAAAAAGCGCTGCTTAGAAAGCCTATTTTTCAAAAATAGCTCATTTCCCGAACGCCCGAAACTGAAACTCGATTTTTGGATTGGGGCGACTAATAAGACTTGTACGGTAAGTGACTCTAGCTATTGAGAATTCGATTTACTATATTCGTCTCCTACTTTTTTATTATTAGTTTTTTTCCCTCGTTTTTTTTTTACTGCCGAACACTTTACCGTACACCTGTACTGTTGACTATCAACTGTTGACGATGCACATTACCTTCGCTTCGTCTGCTTCGTCTGCTTGCGTGACTTTTGATTATTATTATTTTGCTATTTTTGCTTCATAAATAGTCTACTAGTACCTACATAATATTATTTTATGCACCTACCAACATATACTAAGGTCTATCCATTTTTTCTATAAATATTTCACTAAACTGCAAAATATACTATCTACACCCTCTAATCAATGCAAAAGATCGGGAAGGGGTCCGATTTTGATCGATCTTGATCAGCTACGAACTTCGAACTACAAAAACTACGAAACTTCGAACTACGAACTACTGGGTGAGTCATTCAATTTAATCTTTCTGACTGGCTGTGACTCACTAGTCAGTCAGTCAGCCCATTTTTACTGAATTTTGTGTTTTTTTTCTTATTTTTTCTAATTTATTGCATCGTAATTCCTAATTTATTTTTCAATGTTAAATGTTGAATGTTTTTCTTGCACGAGATTGCTTGCGTGCAAACTGCTCTATCTCAAAATCAATTACGGTCTGCTTTTTTTTTTCAGTAGAACCACAGAGATGACAGACCCACCATCCACCCTTTGGGAATTTGGGATCCACCTTACACTTGAAAATGTTTATTTATTCTCGTTGCCAAGGTGATGAACGAGTTGGCTTCTGGCATTCTGGCTTGGCAGTTTTTTTTTCTGTTGTAAATATCGACGCCCTCACTTTCTCTCGATCTCGATCTTCGATGGGCTCAAAAAAATGTGTTCCAGACCCTTCTTGTTAGTATTTATGAAGAGACTAAATGATTTTTGTAATTAATTTAAGTACCGTTTAACCGTATTTTTTTTTCTATTTATTTATTTATTTCTGTATTTATTATAGACTGTATGTTGTATTCGAATAAAAAAACATACAAAAAATATGTTTATTCACCAAGTTTTCCATGTTTTGGTAGATTATGTAGTAGATAGTTTATACAAATATGTACATACATACATACGTCCTTACGTAGGCAATTACTAATTACGTAATTAATTCTACGAGCTATTACTAACAGTAATTTTAGTTCAATTTATATTTTTTTTTGTGAATATTATTACATTTTTTTTTACTCAATGAATACCCAAATATTATCGTTTCTAAATTATGTACTTTAGAATCAATTAATTTAACAAATTAATTAAATTAACTGTCAACTGTAGACTGTATAGACTTTGCATTATGTTACGTATTTTTGATCTAATTTTGCTTTTGTTTTTGTTTTTACAGTTGACAGTTGACAGTATCTACTGATAGACTGATACTCTAATACACTGAAAAAAATTAGTTGATGGTAACTGATAATTATTTTATGTAATTATGTACAATCTTTATACATTGTACAATTTATAGCTGTACACCGTTTTTTTGTTTTGTTTTTGGACTTAATTATAATTTGAAAATTTCGATCATTTTTGTAATATTGTATATTTTCGATGAAATAAATCAAGTATATTACTATTTTAGTAGTATAGCAACAATAGAAGAAGTTACTTATAGGTATGTACAATTCTTTCCTTTCTTTTTTTTAGACTGGCTTTTTGTACTGCCTATTATGAACGAGATTAATTATTATAATATAATTTGTAAAGCTTATACGTACTAATAGTTTACTTATTTATGTACAGTAGGAAATAGCTACGTTACTTACTTACATGACACGAATCGTTGGCGTACACTTAAAAGTAATTATTATAATATAATAATATTTCTATTTATTTACCTACCTCTATAATACGTACGTACGAACAAAACTTAATTAATTTAATTTTAATTATATTGTACTAATTACTAATGTACTATGTATTTAGAATTTACTCATTACATAATATAATTGTTAATCGTAATTGTATTTTATTAGTAGTTGTAGTTGTATTATTTAGTGATAATTCAGAAAGTTGTAGTAGTAGTAGTAGTTACAAACTACCTACCTACCTGCATACAAATATTGCATAGAAGGAAACACATTTTTTAGTGGAAATCCAACAGATCTGGCATCCGGAAATATTTGTTGATTTGTATTTATGTTTTTGTAATAAACTGAAATTCAATTTTGCAAAGATTTTAATATTTTTGTTATGGTTTGGGAAACGATGGAAGTAATGCTGTACAAAAGTGTTTTTAGTCTACAAAATGACACTTTCAAAAAGGTCAAAACTAGAAATTACGACTTTAAAAAAGGTCAAAAAATTAGTAGCATAAACAATCAAAAAGGTCGAAACTAGAAATAACCATGTAAAACTAGCAACTAACTTGTTCAAAAAGGTCAATACTAGAAATTCACACATTCAAAAAGGGCAATGTCAAAACTAGTAAGTTACACTTTTAAAAAGACTTAAATCAGAAATTACCATTTTCAAAGTGATGTAAAACGAGAAGTTAACACTTTCAAAAAGGTCAAAACTAGTAATTTGCCCTTTTAAAAAGATGTAAAACTAGAAATTACCATTTTCAAAGTGATCTAAAACAAAAAGGTAACACTTTCAAAAGAGTCAAAACTAGTAACTTGCACTCTTAAAAAGACGTAAAACTAGAAATTACCATTTCCAAAGTGATGTAAAACGATAGTTGACACTTTCAAAGAGGTCAAAACTAGTAACCTGCACTCTTAAAAAGATAGAAGAGTAGGCGTATTATCATTTCGAAAAGGTTAATAGTGTAAGTAAAGGCAGTACAACAAAATAGAAAAATAGTCAAAAGGAAAAACTAAGTTGCTGGAAATTCAAGAAAAATGGGATCTAGCTGCATTTAATTTCAATTTTGAAAAGTTTTACGTAGTAAGGTGCTTCAACTAAGTCTTTGAAAAAAGACTTACAAAAAAAAGTAATAAAAATGACGGTAATTTTCAAAATCGAATCTTGAAATTTCTTTTTTGTTTTCTTCTACGCAGCGGTCTCATTCTAGCGTGGATGATATTTCCGTCGATGTTTATTCAGATCCGTCCTCCACTTAAAGGACACGAGGTGACAGATGTCACAGGTGAAGGGCCTGTCATTGCTATGGGACCGCATATGCTCCGTCAGCTGCTTCTTGATGGCCCATCTCTTGGGACACTTGTCACACTGGAAAGGCTTGTCTCCCCCATGGAAATTGGCAATATGTACTTTTAAGTCATTTGAACTCCATAAATACTTTCGACACTGGGAACACTCGTAGCGCTTGGGTTTCGAGTCTTTGAAGGAGCCGGAACCGCTCGTCGTCGTTCCCCCCACCCCCCCACGGTTATCATAATCCTCTGGACAAATCCCACCCCCACCCCCGCCACCACCGCCCCCCACCCCCAAACTACTAAGGTCCCCATAGGCCACATTATTATAGTGATGGCCACCCCCACCACCACCACCGCCAGCCCCCGCCAGCCCACTACTACTACTGCATGCTGCCGCATTTGGAATTTTTAAATTGATCCGATTCATGTCAATCTGATTAAAGGTGGGATGACAGTCCTTGACGGACTTTTGATGCATTTTGCTATGTTGCGTGAGGAGGCACTGGGAATTGAGGAGTTTGGAGCAGAGTGGACACTTGAACCAGTTTAAGAGCTTCTCCGGCTCAATGCGGAGGTGTTGGTCAAAGTCGGACTTGCAATAGAAGGGCTGCTGACAGAGCTGACAGGTGTGCTTCCCCCCGTGGAAGGGCGTGTGGTGGTGAGGGAGAGGCTCCGAGCCCCCTATTGCAACTGGCCCGCCTCCAACACCGCCTCCGCCGCCCCCCTCCCGCCCATGCTTCGTCTTCATATGCGTCTGTAAATTAATCTTCCGCCGGAATTCCTTCCGACAGAGCTCACAGGGATAGGACAGTTTCACGTCGGAGGAAGTAGTCCCGCCGCCAGCGGACCTCCCGCCACCGATCCCGCCAGAAGCGTGAACTTTGACATGCCGAAGGAGGCTAGCTTCATCCCCGAAGCTTTGGGTGCAGGGGGCTATCGTGCATTTGAAGGGCTTTAGTTCAACAGGAGCTCCGGAGGAACCGCCGCCGCCGCCGCCGTCCGCGGCGTGAACCCGCTGCGTGTGTCGACGTAACTTGTACTTTTCTTTGAAGGACTTGGAGCAGAGCTCACAGTTGAAGCGGGGGATGTCGTCCCGATGAACGAGCTTCATGTGAACGACTAAATAGCGGGCGGCCTTGTAGTGCTTGGAGCAGAGCTCACATTTGTAGGGGGTGCCGACGGAGTGGAGTTGCATGTGACGCTTGAGATACTTCATTTCGGAGAAGTTGGACTTGAAGCAGATGTCACAGGTTAATTTCTTGGAAGGGGGCCCGCCGGGGGCGGAACCCGTCGAGGCGGAGGCTACTGAGAGGGAGGAGGCTGCAGCGGCGGCGGCGGCGGCTGCTACTGCGGCGGCCGAGGCAGGGTTGTTCACTCCGCCGGAGGATGTGGACTGATTTTGCTGATTTTGATTCGGCGGCTTGGACTTGGTTGCCTTGACTTTACTCAAGTCGGCATTGTTGAGAGCGGGATTCTGAGGGGGTTTTGACTTCCCCTTGGCCTGCTTGTTGACGAGGGAGAGGGCGGCTGGATTCGTATTTGAGGGATTATTCGTTGAGTTGGGCTTGGGGGCTTCGATGCCCAGGTTGAAATCCTGATTCATGTTCATATTGAGATTGTAGGGGTAGGAGGGGGTGTTTAGCTTACAGGGGTAGGTGAGGCGGGAGCGGTTGAAGGTCTCCGCAAAGGTTGATGTTCTGACCAAAAAAAACAAAATATTAGCAATGTACACATTTTATTTTATAATTTAGCTTGGCTTCCAAAATCAAAAAATTATGAATAAATATTTCTGAATCACTTCAACACTGCTTAACTCTAAATTTCTAATAATTCTATATCACACTAGATTATTCAGATTATCTTCGTAGCTAAAACTTGCCCGGCTAAAATCGAACTCAAATACTGTCAACTGTTTCACTTTATTACTTTCATTCGAATTATCTCCGTTTTAAATCTAACCAACTCTTCTGCTGCAAGCTGCTCTTTCCAAATCCAAACTAGCTGGAATTTCTCAGATTTGAATTGAAAAATACTTAAAATACCTTAAAATCCTTAATTTAATTACAGTACTATTGACTATTATAAAAAAATAAAGTAAACTTACGACTGCTGCTGCTCCATCGTGGGGATGAAGCAGCCCGACGTAATGTAGTCGACATTAATGTCTAAAATTTGATTTTGAACCCCTTCATGTGGGGCCATGAAGCCCGTTGGAAATTCCATATTCATCTTGTGGTTTGAGTAGTGGTTTTACTGACCCCAGCTTTCATCTGTTATCTGTACAAAAGAAAAACACAAAAGAAAAAAACAAAAAATAAATTATAAATCATGGATTTTAATGAGCCCATGAATAAATTACAACCAACAACCAAAGGCACACACGAATCACCACACCAGTCACCAGTTCAACTACTATATAATAACTGATCAAAATAACACTTCCAAAATTTGTAACACAAGTTGTTTAGCTTTCGATGTACTGTCCAATTCGAATTTAGCTAAAATAGCAGAATTTATAATTCAATTAATTATGAATAACACTGCCAACTACTACACAAAGCTAAAAAGATTCAAGATTCAGCGTATCGTTCAGCCAATAGGAAATCCTCCAAGAAATTCCCACGACGAGAAATTACGAGGGAAAAAGGGGGATGGACTTTAGTGAGTAAAATGTTTGTCAATTCCCTCAAAATTTATTCTAAGAGTATGGAATGAATATTTGCCTGTGGAATGGTGGCTCGTTTAAGTGGAAATAGAGTTAAATTTAATTACAATTAGAATTTTAAAACTCACCTGAAATTTACGTGCCAGCTGAATGGAAGTGGAGGAAAAATCGATATGAGGGAAATTTAAAGCTTGCCGCTCCAAGCAGTGGAGTCAGTAATAAAAAGCAGCCAGTGGTTCCGTCCAGGCTCTTCGCTCTGTTCTGTTAAAGACAGGGGCCACTTATTCTTCTACAGAGTGTACTTTTCCGTCCAAAAATCATCTGATCCATCCGATCCTCCTGATCTTCGTCCAAGATTCAATTCAAAGATTTTTTCGGCACATAAACTTTATGGTGCACAGCTACATAGCTGCATAGATATAATTACACACTATAGACCAAGCCAAATTAAGGCAAAGGCAGACGGTATACGCTCATAAAATGCGAGCGAGATTTTATTTACCACTGCAAACTACTACTACTAATAGTACTGCTGCACTGGCCTCCCATTGGCTGGCTTTTGAACTGAATTAGGGTCCGAAAAATCTGCTTCCTTTAGAATGACGTATAGAGATGCTTTATTTAGTGGATTTTCATTTTATAATGACAATTATATGGTAATAATTATACCGGCAATGATAATGATAATGAATAATGATACACACATAATTTTTTCAAACATTGGTCAAGCCGGAGCGCGAGCGTGCCGTGCCGTCGTATTGAACATACAGAAATTAGAATGAAAGTATCAAATTGTAAATGTAAGAACTTTAGAAATAACTACTGCACTGCTATAACCTATTCGGAACTATAAGAAACTATGGAAAGAATAACATGGTGTTGGTTCTACAATTAACTTAATTTTATGAAACGGTCAAAACTGAGAAATAATAACATTTTTAACGTACATGATGTAAAACAAGATTTTGAAAGTTTAAAAATAAGTAATATAATAGTATAATTAATTATGATTTTTAGAACCAAGGTATAAAGCGAAGATAGGCAGTAACACTTTTAAAAAATATGGAAATATACTGAATAGCACTGTCCACTGTCTATAAATCATTGAAAAATAGTAGTTAGCACTTTTTGAAACATTGAAAAATAGTAGTTAGCACTTTTTGAAACATTGAAAAATAGGGAATAACACATTTTAAATCACTGAAAAATAGTAATTAGGTAGCACTTTTTAAATAATTAAAAAATAGTGAATACCACTTTTAAATCATTGAAAAATAGTGAATAACACTTTAAAAAAGGTCAAAACTAGTAAGTTAATGTGTTTAAATATGACACAACGCAAGTGCCTAAGTTAACACATTTAAGTGAGACACAACGAAATTAAACTATTTTTGAATAGGACAGAACGCAAGTAAGTAATTGGCAGTTAGCAATTTCAAAAACCAATAAAGTTTACATTTTCGAAAGTTGTCAAACTAGATATATTTCCATTTCAAAAAGGCTAATCATCAAAAATATCTTCGATAAACTTAATTAAGGGGTCATTCATATAGTATCTATGTAACTGGCCGTGGGGTCGGTGGTAGGTTGAAGGGTAGTTACAGTTGACAGTACTATACTAAAATGCACTATGAAGATAGTGTACCGTAAATTCTCTTTTACTACGCGGGGCTCCAATAGTACGCGGGTCTCTAACAGTACGCGGGTCACCGGAAGTATTTACAGAAATTAGTGTAAACCTAACTTTTTAGCCACTGAATAGCTTGAATTAAATGATACATTTTTTAAGTCGCTTAAAAGTGTCAAAAGTGGTGTTTTTAGCCTGTTTATTCCAACATTCCAACTAAATTCAGAGTAGTAAAACGGTTAGTTTGAATACTACGTGGGTCTCTATTAATGCGCGGGGGTCCGAGGGGCTGAATGGAATAGTACGCGGGCGTCCTATTAGAGGATTTACGGTAAATAGAGTTACAGTGATCGTTGGTTCAAAAATAAAGGTCGATTTAGCATAACATAGTAAATGAACGGCCCCTAATAGTAACAACTTTGGTTCCAGCTATTGCTTCTTGCTTTATCTCCTGCTTCGGAACAAATTCAAATCTTGGTGGATCAGTTTCCACGTCCAAATCGGGCATTTCGCAATTGCCGTCTAATGCCAGGGGATCTTTTTCAAAGTCTGCACTATTTGTTTCATTATTGCCAGTAAAATTCAGTTTCCTTTTGTCGGTCCGGGGTCGAGGAGTCTTTTTAGTTTTAGTTTTAGCTTTAGTTTTAGTAGATTCACCACTTTTTTCGCCACTAACTCGTTCCTTCTCCAACTTGTTTCTATAATTGATGCAATCCTCCCTAATTTTCCGTGCCTTTGCCCTTTCCTCCTGGCTTCGAAGCTGGCACAGTTTCATGTGTCGATTTGCCTCTCCCAGCTTTTTAAAGGTCCCTTGACAGAAGGTACAAGGGAAGGGCCGATCCTGGGTATGCATGAGGAGATGCTGTCTTAAATCCGAAGCTGTGCCCCAAGCTTTCCCACACAAGTGGCACTTGAAGGGTCGCTCGCCCCCGTGATGGCTTGCAATATGGGCCCTCAAACTTTTCAAATCCCCGAAAATTTTGTTCACCGGGCAAATTTTACAGACGTACTTGTCGTTTCCATGGGTATACATGTGTCGCTTCCACTCCCGTCGTAATTTGTAAGTCTTTTCACACAGGGTGCACTTGAGGGGCCGGGCATCGGAATGGACACTTTCGATGTGATTCTGTAAACCTTTTTTGGTCTGAACTAGCAGTGAACAAAGTGTGCATTTCCATCGGCGATGCTTTTCACTCGTTTCGTGAAGATTTAGGTCCGAACGACGGGAGAAAACTAGAGGACAAGCGAGGCATTCAAATTTTATTTCTTTAGCATCTTCGATGACAGCTTGATCGATGGTGCTGTTGGCAGTTGGGTCGAATTTCTCCGTGATCTTTTGACCGTGCTTCTTCCGTCTATGCTGATTCAAAAGGCAGGGCGTTTCCAGTGTTTCCGAACAAACTGAACATTCTGTAGAATTGGCATCGGTCTTGATTTTAGGCATCAATAAATGTTGCTGGAATTCCGAATCGGAGGGAAAGCTGGCATTACAAAGGGGACAGAAATGACGGGTGGCTTCACCAACTTTAAAATGTTCATGATGATGATAGCCACGATGGGCCGCTTCGATGTGGATTTTCAGTCCACTCTTGTCAAAAGTTTCATTCGGGCAGTATGGGCACTGGTAATCCTTCTTCTCATGGAGATTTTGAACGTGATCATTTAAGAGACCCTCCGTTAAGAAAGTTCGGAAGCAAATGGAGCACTCGAAAGGCTTGTCCATGACGTGGTATTCTAAAATGTGGAATTCTAGTCGTTTCTTTGACTTGAATTTGTTGGAACATAGTGAGCAGGAAATGAATTCTGGGTTGCGTTTAGTTTTGACAGTAGCAGTGGTTTCGTTGCTAGTTTCGTTTTGATCATTAGTAGTTGGAACTGATTCTCCTAAGCAGCCCTTTTTTTGATGAGCTCTTACACCTTTAACTGAGTTGTAAGTTCGATGGCAATCGTCGCATTTATAACGGCCATCTAGATCTGGCAATAGCCTTGGTCCTAATGAAGACTTTTTATTCTTTTTTCTTCTTTTTAAATCCGATTTATTTAAGTAATCGCTGTCGTCGTCGTCACTACTGTGGTTGTAGCGCCGAGATCTTTTACGAAACTGACGAAGCCCATTTCTTCTGGTGGAGTATTTTGATGACGGTTCTGCTAACTTATTGGGCTCGCTTTCAGATCTGAAATCAAATGTTGAATGTGATTCCAGCGTATAAAAATCATTTTTCAATTACCAATTACGTTTTGAAAGGTTAAAGGTAATATTTAGAACAGAGGAACACTTACGTAATAATATCAGTGGCAGTGACTGATGAATTGTGCAGTAATCTGTCCAAAATTATTTTGACTACCCGGGATTTACATTCTGCAATTTGTTTTTTGATTTCGTCTGGGCTCATTTTTGATTCGAACTTCTGAATCCGAAACCGAAACCAAGTAGGTGGTAGGTTAGGCAGAGTATGGCTTTTAGTATTAAACGAAAATACAATTATTATGAGTTTATTCGAAATCAAATCTATTATGAAAGCAAAATAATGAAACAATTAAAAATGGAAAAAAGAATTCACAAATGATTGAATTTATTGTGAAATTGTGACAATAATAATAATTTGAATAATTTAAGAAAGACCAACAACTGCAGTAATTTGAAGCTTCCCACTGCATGCAGCAAATTCAGTGATATCCACATATTTACACTTGTCAGTAGCTATTTTATAATAATTTGTTAAAAACAATTAATTAGATGAATAAATTAAATAATATTAAAAAGATTAAATAAATATCCAAATTAAAAGTGAAAGCACAAAAAATGCAACATTTATTTCCATTTCCATTTATTCATGCTGCCAATTAAGATTGTAAATGAGCAATGAATTCAGACACAATTTATTCTATTTCGCCGTTAGTTTTACATACTAGTAGAACAATTTTATTAATTGTAATTATTACTGAAGCAACAGCAATTAACCTCTAACATTAGAAATTACACTAAAATGTCATATAATGCAATAGAAACATATATTTAAAAAGGTACACAAATAGAATTTAGCCAAGAATGTTTTCCTCCTTTATGTCCTTCAAATCTATACTTTCTTCTTTGACCGTAGACGTTGAAGCATAATTAAGACTAAGACAATTAGTATTGTTATATTCTTGTAAGTCAACTTTTAAATCTACTTGTTCTTCTTTTATTACAGCATCTAAATCAAGATTTTCTTGTTTAGCTTCAAATTTTAAATCAACATTATCGCTAGTGGATCTCGGCTCTGGTGGCTCTTCATCTTGTAAAAGTAATTTCGGTTTCTTTTTCTTTTTCCTAACTGAAGGTTTTCTTTTCTTCGCTGTTTCTCTGACCTGATTAGGATTATTGGGACACCAAACTTTTAGATGTCGATTCCTTTCACCTTTACTTTTGAACGCTTTTTCAC
>JAQFZC010005345.1:0-14306 GCA_034695205.1 Dicyrtoma fusca | reverse complement strand
AGTTATTTTTATTTATTTTTAAATTTGTTAAAATCACTTTTTATTTCACTTTTTCACTTTTTATTTTGTTTTTTAAACGAAGCACTTTACTGGAAAACTGATGCAAAATGCATCTTGGACGACGATATGTACCTACACGCATCAAACATCAATCATCTACATAACCGAAGACATATCGTACCTTTACTTTATCACTTTGCAGCGATAAAGACGATATGTACACATACACTTGACACTGACTTAGCACTTTGGTATTTTACATTTTAATGTTTTTAAAAAAAATTCAATTTGGTTCTTGGTCGACGATGTTGTATTTGCGTGATGGGCAGAAGTTAATTAGTTTAATTGTCGTTGGTTAATTATAATTATTTTGTCCAGAAGTTATTTTTTTACTTTGGCAAAGATGGCTAGTAAGAAAAAGTTTCTTACCTGTAGGTAGGTAGGTAGAGATGTGCTTGCTGTGAAGACGAAAAGATGTTTACGTAAATATTGGTCCTTGAGTTGCCTTTTAAGCAAAAAAAATAAAGTTGATTTCCATTGGGATGATGCGGCTTTGTATTTGTCTCTAATTAGAATCGATTAGCCAACAGAGAGATTCTTGGCAAGGTGGCCACAGAACAATTTCACTTTGTAAAACCACTTTTGTCATTGTGCGTGTACGCATTTTGCTAATGAGCGTGGCCTTAATGCGTCGTAGTTGCATCCTTGAAGTTGACATTTTTTCTTTGCTAATTGACTTTGGTCATCTTTGACCATCGTCATTATCTTTTGAAAGTTGTACACATTATGGTACATACTTTCCATGTCCTGTTGACACAGTGGACAAGAATGAGAATTTCTACATCTCTGTGTCAATGGGTCTGTGTAGATTGCTGCTTTTATGTACCTACCTACCTACATTTCCAATCTAGAATGAAATTATTAGAGATCCGCATCCCAACTCCTGTTCGACATTTTTAAAATGGTTTTATAATTATTTGTGTATTTTATAATATTTCCGTGTGAATTATTATCATTTTGTAAGCATTTGATCGCATCCGCATTTTAATTATTGGCATTTGGACCGCCATCCCAATCTCCATCCAACGACATAATATGTGCCCGTTTTTAAAATAAAACTATTATTAATGGAGTAAATGATGCAATAATTGTGTGTAGTGTTGCTATTTTGTACGGGTTTCATTGCCCCTGTGACTCGGTCTGTATGCCACGGGCATTGGTAATCCCGTCCTAACCCCCGTTCAACGCCACATTAAAGGCCAATTCGTAGAGTTGATGCATTATTATTGGAGCATTCGATAAGATAAACGTGTGAATTCTTTGTATTTTTTATATATTATTCCATTTCCCATTTCATTTGCACTGTAAAGCCATCCACAGCTCACTCCACGTGCCAAAGGCACTGTAAAGCCATCCCAGACCTCCATACTACAGGCCTAGGCCTTCCAGGGGGGACCGTACGGTCCTCCAGGGGTAGAAAAAGACCACCAGACACCTCATTAGCATAATTAAGCAATTAAATATCCTCCATTATACTAATAAGTCTAACTTAGCACCTTTTACTGCTTTCAAAAAAGTGTAAATAGCACTTTTAGTGCTTTTTAAAACGTGTAAATACATGTTTTGCTTGCTGCTTTTAAAATCGTGTAAATAGCTTTTTACTGCTGTTGAAAACGTAAACACTTTCACTGTTTACTGCTTTTACAAAAGTGTAAATACCACTTTTACTGCTTTTGAAAACATGCAAGTAGCACTTTTACGGCTTTTAAAAACGTGTAAATAGCACTTTTTATACTTTTTCGAAAGTGCAAATAGCACTTTTAATGCTTTAAAAAACGTGTAAATGGCACTGATACTATGATTTTAAATTGATTTTCGATTTTGCTTAAATTCTGCTTAATGCTCTTTGTGCACTAACTTATTCGGGTTTTGACGCCGTTAAAGATTTTTCAAAAGAAACAAGCAACTTTATATGTCATAGTTAGAATAGAAACATTGTATTACCATTTAAAAATTAAAAATTGTATAACATAATTCTGCATTCTTTGTAAATCTCTACTGACGATGCCGTTTCTACCATCATCTTTCAAAACTTACCTTAAAGAACTGGAAGGTACTTCCAGAGCCGATGGACCCGTACTTGACCTTGGTTTGCTTGGGAAGATCCTTGATCTCCTTGATGCCCTCCTCCATGCCTTCACTGGTGAGGAAGGCAGCCAAGTTGGCAGTGTACGAGGAAATCATGATTAGTGTAAAGAACCACCAAATACCTGCCACCGTCCTCGTGGACGCCGCCCTTAGTCACAACAATCACTTGTTAACAATCATCATTATTGCCCTGTCAAATTCTTCTAAGAATTCTACAGTTTAATCAAAACACATGCTGTTAGTCACGTTTTTTGCGGGGCATGCATCTTAAAGGTTAGGTCGAAGATTGAAAAAAATAAACGAGGGAATTAATCAGTTATATATATTATATAGCAGGGGCTACACTTGGGTTGGGCTTAGGTGGGTAAAGAGAGTCGCAAAAATTGAGGTTAGTCACAAAAAATGCATCAAAATATCATCATACCAATTCAGCAAATGAAAGAAAATAATGTAAAAGTGAAAAAAATTGAATTTTTTGAGGGAAAGACACCTCTTCGATACGCTTTTAAAGAACTCAAAATGAAAATACAACGGCGTTAAGGCGACCCAAAAATGCACCTTGCCCATTAAAAAACCATAAGTAACCCTTTCGAAACCGCAATATATCTAGTTTTTACACCGTTTTGAAAAGTGTGATTTATAGCTTTGCACCTTTTTGAAAGTGTTAATTTATTGTTTTACACATTTTTGAGACTGGTTTTTTCTAGTTTTGATCTTTTGGAAAGTGCTAATTTCTAGTTTTTTTACACCTTTTTGAAAGTGCTAATTTCTAGCTTTACAGATTTTTGAGTGGTTGTTTCTAGTTTTGATCCTTTTAAAAATGTTGAATTCTAGTTTGGATCTTTTTGAAAATGTCGAATTCTAGTTTTGATCTTTTTGAAAATATTGAATTCTAGTTTGGATCTTTTTGAAAATGTCGAATTCTAGTTTTGATCTTTTTGCAAATGCTGAATTCTAGTTTTGATCTTTTTCAAAATATTGAATTCTAGTTTTGATCTTTTTGAAGATGTTGAATTCTTGTTTTTACCCTTTTAAAAGTGTCTTAAAAATGTTGAAAATGCTTTTTCCTTTTTTTGAAAATGTTTATTTGTAAATCTTTATTTTTTTGGTTCTGAATGGGTTTAATGAGCATCAAAGTTTCCGGCAAAATACGGAAATTCTTTTGGGTGGCCTTAAGGCAAGCAATAAAACTACAATACTAAAATGACTGTAAAATTGGATAGAAAGTGTAGAAAGAGAGGAAAAGTAATAATTAAGTACTTGGGGGCAATGTCAGACCCTTGCTGCATAATGGATCCAATAGTAAACCATAAGCTGTTGGGCAAATGTAATTGCAATTCCAACTCTTCCGGCTCATCTACGCACGGGTGGGGATTCAACCACTCGTAAGGGCTCAACCTTCGTTTTTTTAGAAAGATACACACAAGGAAAGTCCCAAAAACAAGGAAATCCCAGACACAAAAAAAGAAAATCAAAAATCAACAATCATACACGGTAATACACAATACAGCCGCCCATACATTCCACAGTAATTAATAGACCACAAATATGTGGCAGTTTGGTATTTGCTATAAAATAAATATTGCTATACCTTTAATCTATACCTTATGTTATGACGAATAATTGATCTGCTATCTGTAGGTCTTTTTGTTGTATAAATTTTATAAAATTTGTGTATTTGTGAACAGGTTTTGAATGTATGTGGTGGGTTGTGTGTTTTGAAATTTTGCAAAATAAAAAAAATAATAATGGACACACAGTACATGGCACATAGAAAAGCACAGTAAATTAAGCAATTACTGGACAGCCGTATTTTTTATAGCACACCAAGGCTCATCCATCGCCTTTTCCCGGTCTTTTGCGATCAGAAAACTTTCAAATACCAGCCGAATTTTTTTCACACTTCCACAGATGGTTTCCACTTGACACTTATGGTGGTTGCAAAATGCATATTATATATTTTTAAAAAACAAACAACGAACGAACGAACGAACGAGAGAAAGCTAGAAGGCTGGAAAGGGTTGCAAAATCAGTGCTTTACTTTCACTTCCACATTTAGAAACAATTTTGAGAAAATTTTCGGGGTAAATATTAATGGATAGAAAAGTAACGTAATATTTGTATATAAAGTTTTATTTTGTATTTTTTGGTTTTTAGAATTTTTTTGTTTTTTTTTTGGTTTTCAAGCTCAAATCCAATTTTTATTTGCACAAGAGGGGGAGAGGGATACAAAAAAAAGTTCTTTTAGTTTTTTTTTTTGGTTTTTTTTTTGGTTTTTTGTGGTCTAAGTGGGCTTACTTGGGTAAAATATCACATCCTTGAGCCATAAGTGAGCCAATGGCAAACCAAAGAGAGTTGACCATATTAAATTGATTTTCCAGAATTTCTCCAGCATCTTTACTGCAGGGGGGTGGATCTTGCCATTCATTAGGTGCAATTCTAATCCCGAGCCCCCAGTAATCATTTACAGACCAATTATGTTACAATTTTATAAATTATTATATTAACTATTTTTTAAAAAAAATTAAAAAACCCCTTTCCCTTTCCTTTCCATCCTTCACAATGCATTGCAACTCGCAAATAAAATGTGTGAAAAAGAGTAGATTGTTTTTTTTATTTGTGATTATAATTCAAAAAAATCGTCAGCAAAAAAAAAACTTTTTCATTCTATTATTGCTTTCTTTTTGTAGTATATATGTTTGGAGGTAAACTTTTGTCTTTTGCCTCCTTTTTGTTATGTTATTTTCAATTCTGTTTCCTGACCCTTCGAATAGTAATAATTTATTATTTTTAAAAAAAATAGCTTCTACGTCTACATTGTCAATACATAATTATAAATATCAGTACAACAATAGCTACAATTCAAATTCAATTAAAAACAAAATCAATAAGTAAAGTATGCTACTTTAAATACTCACCAAATCCCAATATCTACAGTAATAACATTCAATTTTTTTTAGCTGTGGCCTTATGAATAAGTTAACGTTAATAATATAAAAAAAAATCATTATTATAATTTTTGTACATACCGGATGAGCGCAATTATATATAATTATGTACACAATGGACCAAAAATAATAAACAAAAAAAATAATAAAAAGCAATTTTAAGTGTGTTTCAAAAATCGTAGTTTGGATTCTTCACCTGTATTCTAAAGCTAAACGCAGCTTGCTTACTTTAATAGGCTACAAATTCACAACACCTTGTAAGGATTGACTGGCATAAAGTTGAAAATAGATTTGCGCAATTTTTCAAGCTTTAACGCCGCACACAATGTTCTGTTATAAAAGACTAAGTTATATAAGGCAAGTTTGTTTGTGGTTTTAAACGCCTGTGACGACGTTTTGAGCTAAAATGGAACCGCGGCAACTTTCAAATTTATGCCAGTCATTGTAATTTGAATTCCAGTCTCCGAAAATCTCGAGAACATGAGTCAAAAATACGTGTGTTTTGGCATTTTTCTACCAAAATTATCAGAGAATCGTGAACAACTAAGCCAATTCAAGTTTTTATAAACTAAAAAAGAGACTAGCAAATAGAGTTTGAACCTATAAATTCTGGTGCTGAAAACTATCGGAGAGAATTATTATTGTTACGTAGAAATCTTCGACATTTGTGGACCAAAATAACCAAAAAGAGAGATATTGAATTAAAAGTACCTATGTTACTTTTGTAATTTTACGAAAATTGATCGAAAAAGATATGGGTAAGAATGTACCTGGCCAAAACGAAGAGAATGAGGGACACGCCGAGATAGGCTGTTGCCATATAAATCCATACGTCGAAATGGAAGGGCTCGAGGAAAGAAAAGAGGGACGGGGGTGTTTTGATGGGCTTTTTGTACAGAATACTAATTCCCAAGTTCATGAACGGCATTGTAAAGTCCAGCGTCTTCTCTCGATCGTGAGTGATGGTCATGTCACCGATCCCCACGTCCGCAATCTGTCAAATTAGCACAACGTTCTACACTAGGATATACGTCTGTTCGAGCCTTTTAGACCTAGACGTGTGCCTTCGATAGTAATCGTTGCCGTCTAACACTTTTGGAGCAGTAATACGTCTGGTTGTATACGCTTTTGATTTTGAAAATGACTATTTCTTGCCTTGACATTTTTGAAAGTGTAAGTTAACAGTTTAGCATATTTTTCAAAATTCTAATCCCTTGTTTTGACCTGTTTGAAAGGGCTAGTTACTGGTTTTGCACGTTTTTAAAAACGTTAATTGCCTATTTGAACCTTTTTGAAAGTGCTAGTTACTGGTTTTGCACGTTTTTAAAAACGTTAATTTCCTATTTGAACCTTTTTGAAAGTGCTAGTTACTGGTTTTGCACGTTTTTAAAAACGTTAACTTCCTATTTGAACCTTTTTGAGAATGTTGGTTTCCAGCTTTGACCTTTTTGGAAACGTTAATTTCCTGTTTTGACAAATTTGAAACTGCTAGTTACTGGTTTTGCATGTTTTTGAAAACGTTAATTTCCTGTTTTAATCTTTCTGAAAATGCTACATAGTTGCTAATTTTCCATGTTTTTGAAAACGTTAATTTCTTACTTAGACCTTGTTGAAATAGATAGTTTACTAGCTTTGAACTTTTTGCAAATGTTTATTTCTGGTTTCAACCATTCTGACAGTCCTTGTTACAAGTTGTACATCTTTTTGAAAATTTGCATTTCTTTGTTTGACCTTCCTGCAAGTGTTAGTCACAAATTGTACAACTTTTTAAAAATGCTGATTTCTTGTTTTGACATTTAGAAAATGTGGAGTTCTAGTTTTAATCTTTTGGAAAAGCTATGTATTTAGCTGAATAAACGCGTTTGCCCAGGACTCTTTTCGTCTCCAGGTTTCCTATAGGTTTAAAAAGGTTTTCGGAACAAATGTTTCTAGAGAATAAAACCTGTACAGTAACTTTATCACAGAAGCTGAATATCCATAAATATTGTGTATAGTGGACAGCCCATTAGTACAAGAAATAAACAATTCTGCACAGGTTATTTAGATAACTTTTAGAGTTAAAGGTCCCACAAGTTTTTATCTCTAGTCGTAGATTTTAGAGCTATGCCACAAAAACAATCCAATGATTGTGACGGAATTAGATTAGTTGTTGACTTTCTCCACAAAAACTTTCACTTGCAACTAAAATAGGCTTCCAGGTTTGTTTGACCTAGGTCCTTGGTAGGTGAGTTTTGGCAGTGCAATATCAATTCCAAAGCCAATAGTGCATTCTGTCTCGCAGAAGGACTCGTATAGGTAGTTAGCAGTTATATACAACTTAATGAGAAAATTAGACTTATAGCTTTTGGACTCAAGTCAAATGTTTTCTTAGATGTTCTGCTCCAACTCGAGAGTTGTTTGACTTCCCTTTTCCCTCAAAGTATGGGGCTTTCCACAAATTATGTTTCGGTTGTTGTAGAAAGTGTCATTTTTAAATCAAATTTCCGCTCTAAAAAAGGCTCAAAACATAATTTATGGGTGTAGCTTCTTTCCCCATGTCTTACCGTAGATTAGAAAGTCTTGTATTTTTTTCTTTTTTGGAGAAAGTTGTAGTGAACCTCTATTTTCTTTGGCAATAGTTTGTGTGTGTGTGGAGGGCTAACAAAGTGTAATGTTAATGTGATGGAACAAGTTAATAATTACCCCAGCCAGAATTTCACCGATGACACCGTCCCAGCCATACTTGCTTTTATTATTTGGAGATCCGTAACTCCCATCCGCCGCCTCCCGAACCACATAGTTGAAATTAAGTGTCTCAGCCAACAAATCCAAAAGATCGATCGCATAGCCCTCCTTAGTTCCATTTGACACGATAAAGTAGGGCGCACTCTAAAAACCACCACCAACCAACAAAGTTACACACACACACATACACAGACACACAAAAAACACAAATAGGCTCGGAGAAAGTTCTTAATGAAGCAATTGTCTGTCAACCATCGTCACCTGCTTTGTGGACACAATTAGCGTTTTATTCTTTAAATCTTCTTCCTGAAGCTTCAAAGTTTCATTTCGTGTTCGTGTCCATTCAAAATGCTCATTTTCTCGGTTCGGTCTAGAATCCCACGTCCCGATTTTTGCCAGACCTTTCTGTGTCAACTCCATCACGTCCAATTGAAAATTACTACGGTAGCCCGCACCATCAAATTGCATTGGGCCGGTGAGACCTTTAAATTGAACCTGTTGATACATACGGGGAAAAATGGTCATTTTAAAAAATTGTGCTTTCTAAATGGTTCAGAATGTACAGTAAAAGAGAATTTAAACATTGAAAACCTTTCTGAGGGCGTCCATGAGAAGATGCCCTTGTTTCCATGTCTCCTGTGGATTGGCGGGATTACAGTGGAGTGACTGTGGGGCCAAAGTGCCACGCTGGCTGGTGTCCAGCGCCTGGAGTGCCCTTCCATATAATTCGATGGCATCGTAAATCAAGGCTGTCTCCGTCTGACAAATCAATTATTCTTTAGTGAGCCTGAAAGTCCGCTAATACATGTGGAAATCAAACACTCTACATTTCCCGCCCTCTACTTTCTCTTTCCCTATGCGTTACCTACACTAAAGACAAATTCCAAACTCTTTTCAGTTTCAATCTCAAATGGTCAGTCAATGCAACTTGTATAGCAACAATAATTATTATAGTTTTCTTTTTCCTTTTTTCTTTCCCAATGAGCCAAGCTCTATACTCTTAGCCCATGCCGATGATAAGAATGGCTACTAAAATAATGCCCCACCATTTCCAGTCCTTTGTAAGCTGCGTATTTATTTGACATTTTAGAATTTTAGAGCTTCCTTTGTATGCGTAGCAATAATGGCATGGCAATGCAATGTAGCATTAGAACCTAGTCTAGGAGAGTTAAAAAAAATTGGAACTAAAAAGAAGAAAGAATTAAGACATTGAGAGTTTCGCTTTAAAGCCTTCTTGGGTTTGAATTGAATGGTTTGGTTTGTTGGATGGTGACCCCTGCGTAAATCACGGCGATAAATCTAATTTATTTCCAGTAATGGCTTCCACTTCACTTCCCCACAATTCTCTTGGCCCTATGCTATCTGTAGTGGGAGCCAGAGGGAGGGAAAAGGGAAAGCCATGGTTATCGTAGTAGAGAACGTAAAAAGAGAAAGTCAAGGGAAGGACGCCCTTCCTCTTCTTCTCTGTCGTAGTAATGAACCCGCCACTTGTCTGTCTTTCATTTTCCCGCCAATGCTTCTCTTATGCTTTCACTTTCGTATGCTCCGTGTAAGCTTTGCCCCCAGCTTTCCCTCGTCCTTTACACATCCAATGAATCCAATTTCCCAAATTTCATTTCCAGTCCTGCTGACGCACCGACTTAACACTAACAAATTTAGCTTAGCACACAAATTTACGACAAATGTACTCAAATACTGCATACCCCGTAAAGAAAGTAAGGGAAAGAGAAAGCGTATTCTAAGCTGAGATTACAGTTACGATTACGAGGGCGATTACGATTACCAGTAGTAAATGTAATGCTTTGTTTTTTAGTATTAATGGCTTTTAGACTTTGTGGGCAATTGGCGTTTGTCAGTAATTTATAAATTCCATTCATTAAAGAGAAAGTTGGCCATTTATATCCTTGATTTATGGTCGTACATGCAAATGGGCGTATCTGCCAATTTACCTTAAGCATATTATTTGGGAGGGGCGTAATTGGATCGCCGGTGGTGACCCTTTGTATTGGGCCACGACTTCTCTGACGATTCATGTAATTTTCATCAAAATGTCTCGAGCTTTGTGCCTTGTCCTCAAATCCAAAATCTACCAGATGCTCCCACGTTTTAATGACGCTCACTACTTCTGGATTATCTCGGTCAATCATGCGAAAAGCCGTTATGTTAATGTCTCCGAATAAATAGCTTTCCAGTTCCAGTGTTTGGATGTCCTTTTGAAAAATTAAAAAGAATTTGTACTGTCTTTAAAACATTTTGAAACGATTTTATTTAAAATATGTGTTAAAAAATGGGATTGAACGTCTACTTACAAGTGACGTAATGAAATAGCGGTAGTTTCTCATCATATTAACTTGACTGGCATGGTCGAAGAGAAGCGGGAACTTTGAGCTATCACAGTCAATTATGAAACTATTGATGTCCGTATGCATCCGGATCTCTTTGAAGAGCGGCCTGGAAGATGAATTAAATTTTAAGTATACATACGATTAAAGGGTTTACATTTGCGGTGAAATTTTGTTAAGGGTAAGTAGAGGGATTAAGTCACACTTGAACGAGTCTATAAATAAATTGCGTGTCTTTGGTTGTTATTTAAGGTGAAAGTGCAAAATGTGTTATCTGAAGAAAGCAGTTAAAATGTTCTATTTTTATGTCATTTGATGTACTCCTTTCATTTTATTTTAAAGCTTACATGAGCCACAAATAGCTAGAGGAAGCTTGTCAATAAAAACAAGCAAAACTGCAGTGGTTTTAAAAAGATGTAGATAGAACGTTTTGAACTTTCAAGAACGTGTATATACCGAAGAAAATGAAATGAAATGCGTACCTATAATCTTCTCCAGGCGGAAGCTGTTTCACAGTCGCTTGTCGACTATCGGGATGGGACTCTTTGAGAATGTCTTGCAAGCGAACTAAACTCTCATTATTTTCGTAGATGATTACGTAACGATTCCATCCCCAGGCTTCAATCAAATCTGCGTAAGCCTGGTGTAACAACCACAAAAACATATTTTTCTCCAACATCTCTGTATTTCATTCCATGTATGTCTAGCATTCACATTTCCCATTACATTATTAGTTTGCACAGCACAGCACATCTTCTCCTCTTCGTTCGTACAGAAAGACCGACTAACTAAAGAATTTATTACGAGTTCAATGATCTGTCTTTATTTTTAGTGCCCATTCAATTCAATTTACTGTACTCCCGTAAAATTCCTGTTCCATGAAATTATATATACTCAGAAAAGTCTGCGCCATTTTTGATTTTTTTGTTTAAGTTATTTGTAAAGACAAGTTTAATATTATTATTACGTGCAACACCGAAGAAACTTTGGGCGCGAAAAATGTTTTAAAAGAAATCACGTATTTTTCTAGAAGGGTGAAACAAGAAAGGGAAAGCCTGCTTGGATTCTTAAAGAAAGTGAAAGTTGACTTTCACTTTTCAGTTAGGCCCAAATACGGGGTTTGAGTGTTTGTGTGGGCTTTCACTGAATCATAGAGAGAAAGATTATTTGTTTTTTTTATTTTGCGCTTACATTCCTTACATATTTTTGATTTTCTATTCCGGTCTAAAAACGTAGAAAACGTAGCGCTACACTGCAATAATGCTTACTGCAATTTTGTTACTTTATATTTTTTGTGTTTCTTGGTTCTTCTTATATGCACCAGCTAGTACTTGCCAAAAAATGTGCTTAGTTCAATCGTCCATAATGGTATAAAAAAGATGTGCCTTTTTGCATCCACGGAATACCCGGTCCCGTCGAGTGTCTAGAGCGAATAGTGTATAAATAAAATACTGTGCAGAGACTTGGACTGTGGAGTACGGCGACTGCACAGTATTATTTACGAGCTTCATAAACTCACTGTCTCTCTTTCTTTCTGGTAAGAATGTCTTTTTTTCTCAAGCTTTCTTCTTTCTGTATGTGGGTGAAAGTTGGAAATAGAAAAAGAAAGCATGCCTTGTTGATCCTGAGTTTGCCTTTTTTTTGTCTTTTAGATGGTCAATGGTGCTCAAGCTCTATTTGATTTTTTGTGGCTTTCACTTGTCTTTCTCGTGTCCTGTCCTGTCCTGTCCTCTTTTTGTGCTACTTGTGGTCTTTAGAGCGTAGAATAATAACAATTGCAACTGTCAAATTGTCACTGTCATTGTGTGGCTGGCACGATGAGTGTAGAAAACAAACTAGAATTCTACTTTGTACTTATGACTAGCTCCGCACTCATATACTGGGTGAACACAAACGTATCTGTCAATAATAAAAACTATGCACTTTCCTCTGAATTTGCTTACACTTCTTTGTTTAGGTCAAAAGAGTGTTACTAACAAAGTGTTAGCGTAATTTGAAAAGAATTGTGCTTTACATATACTTTTGCTGCTCTTGTTTTATAATTCATGGCATGCTGTCTCATCCCATGAGTTTACAAACCTGGAAATTCTTTTCAGGTCAAAAAAGCATTTCATCAAATCCTCATAAAGTGTTATGCTGTACCACTCGTCTAGTTCTAAATCTGATGAAATTGTTGCCCATATTTTACGCTCAACTACAATCTACGTGCGTGTGTTCTTCGCCCAAGAATTTGTGCGTCAGCAAAATAAAATCCAGACCTTGTACTTTCTCTTTTTACTCTACGAAGTATATTTGCTTTGTTTTCTCTACAATAGGCAAAAGCCTAAATGCAAAAAGACACATCTTCACTGTCAAATATAACATGTAGAAACACAAGTTTGCATTTTGGAAGCCTTTGCCCAACCTTTAGCACGCATAGTGCATCGCGACGTAAAAATACGATAAGGAATGAAATGTGAGAGCAAGTGTGAGCAAGATGATTATAGATCATTTTTTTCTCGCACACGCTCTTTTCTTTCACTTTTTTAAAAAACAAAGGAGAAAGCAAGGAAAGTAAAATTGCTGAACAGTAAAAGTTTCTTTCATAATGTTTCCATCATAACAACTTTGCAATTTATTTGTAAAACATTCTGGCTATGTTTGCCAGCTTTTTTGCAAAGCGTTAAAAACTACACGGGGAAAACTTTGTGGGATGGAGAATTTTGTTTGCAGCTGTTTTTATTTTAGAAACACTGTGTGTGATGTGCTGTGCAGAATTGTGTAATACTAATGAGAGTATTTAAAAGCTTACCCGACTGAGTGTAGTAGGATGGGGATACAAATTGATAAAAAAACTTCCATGGCTTGATCTAAAATCCCATTTGGTCTCCACGTGCGGGACTTCCAACGCATCACAGACGGACTGAATATGACTAGACGTTGATGGACTCTGAGGTCCAATTATCCCAGCAAGTCCACCCTTCAACATTTGACACACTGTCCAAGGCAAATACATAATAGCGACCTAATTTCTCTTGTAATGCATCTTTAACATAGGAGAAAGTAAACCCTTCCTACTTTTAATTTCAATGTTTTGATCGATCGATCGATCGCTGTTTACGCGTTATTACAAGATATTGTTAAAGGAATTTAATTTGACTACACAGAATTTGACAGCTTTCACGTATTCTGAGAATGAAGCATGTATGTATATGTACATGCATATATGTATGTACGTACTTGTGCATCCTTAGTGCTATTATACTTGACGTTGACTTTGAAACGAGCCAAAAGATTACAAAAACTTGTATGCTATATAATTCTTGAGAAGTACACAATAAGGCCTTTCTCTTTAAAAGGCTACCTTCTATCACTCCATTTCAAACCCTAGCTCTCCCCTTCTTCTTCTTTAAAATAAAGAAATGCAGCGCAAGAAAAATTCAAATTTTACTGACAAAATGACAAGTACTTTCGTTAGAATGTACACTCTTGAACAAGGCAAAGTCTAAAAGTCAAGGAGAAAGTCAAGGGTGCATAGAAGGCGTTGGAATGAGACAAGGAAGAAAAGATCAAAGGACTAAACGTCGCATGCATTTTAACGGTCGCTTGTCCACATTCTTATTGAGAATGAAGAAAGGGAAGGAAATTCCAAAGTACGGCCCGGGTCTGGGCTTCTACAGAGCCAAAGTGAAAGTGGTGCAGTAGAGGAAACACTGAAGGAACCATCTGCATTCTGTTAAATAAAGGGTCGTTTTCAGCAGAGAATGGAAACAGCCAAAAAGGAAGCTGAGAGGTATAGCATATTGCAATACAATTTGCAATGAAGTGAATGGAATTTGGATGCATTTGTAAGGGTTTAGAGAACAGAACTTACAGGGCCGAATTCTTGTCTGTCTCCTGAGGGAAAGGCTGTATATATGTAAAATGAGAAATGCTAGGGAAATTAGGCGTAACTTTCATTGTAAAACCTTTTAAAATTGCCAGATAATAACAGACAGCTCAGTTCACTGCAATTTAACTCAAAGGACTTTCACTTTCTCCCTGGCCTGTAATCCATTCATCTATTTTCAAATTCCCTTCAATTATCAATCTGGCTTTAAAATTAGACACCTAAAAGAGAAAGTTCAAACATTGAGCGCTTCATTAATCCGTATCTATTCGTTGG
>JAQFZC010005344.1:0-14309 GCA_034695205.1 Dicyrtoma fusca | reverse complement strand
TTATTTAGTAATTGCAGCTAGCAAATTACTATCGCTTTCGTCCTGTCACGACACTGCTAAATTTATCGTCGTGAACACCCGCTGAATTTGTAAATCCCCTCTGGTTTTCGTTCAGCTTGATGTATTCTCTTAGCTCCTTTTCTATTGTCCGCCTTAGTACAGAAGTTATGGTAATCGGCCTCCAGCTATTTGAGGAAGTGGGATCCCCTGACTTATAAATTAAGATGGTTTTGGCTTCTCGCATGAACGATGGCACGAAGTTGTATTTTATCATGTTTGTGATAATGTCGCTAATTACGACTTTAGACTTTTTAAGTGTGGCTTTAATCCAACGCGGTAATATTCCGTCAGGCCCCGGCGATGCGTCTACGTTGATTCGTTTAATTTGGAATTTTACCTTTTCCGAGGAAATTACGGGCGTGTATTCAGAATCGATGTGGTTTTGTTCTGACTCAGTTGTTGAAGAATATTCTGTTAGAGTGGCCCTGTTTGGGGTACTCCATCGATCAGCAAAATCCCGCTCAAGCTCTGCTGGTGAAAGAGTACATATTTTGTCATTTGTGTTCATAATTAGTCTCACAGCCTTCTTCCTGTGGTTGTAAAACAAGTACTGGATCATATTTTCCTTGTGTGCTTGCTTTCTTGCTGTTCTTTTGCGGTTGGAAGCTCTCTGTGGATTTGAACTGGCACTGAATTTGGAATCAATGCTCTTGAATCCGGCATTACTTTTCCTTAATTCATAGAACTTTCTACCAGGATTTTTTGGCCCCAAAAGTTTAACTTCACATTTCTTTAAAATCGTCAACAGTTCGTCGCAGTGGGCTTCAAAAACTGTGATTGGGATCATCGCTTGAAAGCAGATTGTCGTACTTTTTTATTAAATTTTCAATGTCGGTATTCAGTGTGGGTATTTCAGGGTCTTGGTCTTCGCTAAAAATATTTCCCAGAAAAGATTGATCCAGGTCGTCCAGGACATTCTGTCAATGGATCTCTGGATGGGCGCTGGTGATGTGCCTTTTGACACCCCGAGATTTAAATAGCCTGTCACAGTGTGGACAGGGAATTTAGCTGGGACTTTGGGAGCTCATGATTTAATTTAATTGTAAATATTGGACATAATTGACATAATTTACTGTGTTTGGCTACGGCTTACGGTTTTAGAGTTTGTTTGGCTGCATGTACATAACATAAGAGTATTCCTGGCAAACTTAAACTGTGAAGTGCGAAGATAATTAACTCGAAATTTGGGTGCACATACAGTGTTGGCTGATGGTCTAATCTGGCCTCGGATGCTGTGGAAGTTTCGATGTAGAATTTTGAATTTAGCTTCAGGGAGATAGATTTTGCCGGAGTTTGAGTTTCGCGGTGCTGAAATGGTGCCCGTCTTCCATTCCCAACTTTCAGTATATGGCTGATGAATTCAACAAAACTTTGGGAGAATAATTAGCAGTATATTCTAATGATTTTGAACTTCTGTTTAACACGAAAGCACTGCTGGATAAGTGCGGATTACGTTAGCGTATTTGATGAGATGGAATTTTAAGTAAATACACTGTTTTTGTGGAAGTTTTTGGAGAGCAACACAAACACGTCTACCGTAGCCAGCCCGCCGTTGTATATATCATGTATATGTACACTTAAACATTGAAAATACTTCCGGTGACCAGCGTACTGTTACAGACCCGCGTATTAATGGAGACCCGCTTAGTAAAAAAAGATTTGCGGTAGTTTATGGAGCTTCTAGTGGAGATGTAAAACGGATGTAACAAGAACTAATAATTCGACTAAAATATAGAATACAGATTAAATATGACTGCTTTCTAGAAACAAACCCAGCATACGAAGATCATTGGGATCTTGATTTCTGCAGAGCGCTGGTATGCATTTGAATGTCAGAAGATTGAGGCTCCAAATTAAGTACAGCAGGTGTTCACAGGCATTAAATACATGTTCTTTTGCTATTATCCTATCTATAATAGAATATCGCCAAAATGAGGGTTGGGTTCACACGGTTTTACGGGGCCAACCTAGTACTACCCTTCATTTAACATTCACCCGTGAACATGGCTCTGTCCGTGGGAACTTTCTTAACTAAATTCTCACGGTCCTCTCACATTGCGATTGCGATACAATCAAGACTTTCACAATTCACCGAAGACGACACGATGGTCGGATGCAGAAACTTATGAGATCTGACACACTATCACCAAATACCTAAGTTAGTTCCCAGGCAAGCACACTCCTTTCAGCAGGATCGCCACTGACCCTGCTTCTTCAGGTTTGGTTCCCACGATGAAAGGCGTGGGATAGTTCTCACGCAAGAAGGCGTGGGAAAGTTCTCATGCTGGAAGACGTGGGAAAGTCCTCACGTTACGGTCAGCTCGTTTCCACGTCCAGCTGGCCCACCTCGTTAGGTCACAGGTTGATGGAGGCGTAAGAATGCTTGGAGTCCTCCCTGGGAGGGATGACGGAGGGTTATACCGAGGGTAAGTACCCTTCACGGGTCCTTCCACTCTCGTCTGTCACTGAATTACTTCAGACGCTTGACTAGTCTCGGACCAGGGCAGATGCTCTCACGCCTGTGGACTGCTAACTGTAAGTTCCCACACTACGCCTCGGCCAGGGCGTGAGAGAATACTTGGTTACAGGCCTGGCTTCACCTGGGAAAAGCGTGGGAATGTTCCGGGCAAGAACGGAAGGATGGCCACAACTCACTACTCCCAGTGACCTCCGGGTCTCTCTTCCTTCATTATGGCCGGGTGAGAACTCTGCCTTCATAAACCAACCTCTCTGAGACGGCTCTGGTATGGCACCACACTGATGACTACTTGACTAATTGGCAAAACGGGTCCACCAAACTCTGCACTATTGACACTCAAAAATTTTTACACTCTTGCTAAAGACACACAGACTACACTCTGTATAATAATAAAGATAACATGAGAAATAAACACTGAGACCTGGTATAATCTCGCCAGCAACGGCAATTCAGATTTGAGGCAACTGCCACACTTTATTCCTCACACGTTCATGAAAATTTCAAATTCAAAATCACTTTGTCCTTCATACATACAATCGACTAGGAAACCGAAAGGGTTTTATTGATTAGAAAAACGGCCAATTCCCTTGCCTAAACTAATAACAAACAAGGCTTATATTATTATTAAAACTAGGTACTGGAAATAACTAACTAAACTAAAGCCCCACTTGGCTTTGGAAGTTGAAAGGAAGGAGAAGAATAGGGACGGGTGCAAAGTAAATGGCGTGCCTTGAGAACGCAACAGAGACGTTGTTTGCACTTCCAAAATATTTCCAAGACTCTCGAGACCGCACCCAGTTGCACTGGCCTCGTCGTATTTTTCTTATCGGCTTTTGCCATCTCCTTCCACGCTGCTCTTCTCCATCCTTTCATTCATCCCTTCACTTTGCCGGCTGGTACGAGCAAACGACAAGCTCGCTTGTTCCGACGTAGTGCCGGGATTTGAATTCAACTTCCAAATTCCCCGTGAGCACTCTATGCTACGGAGGAATAGTCCCCGGGCCCTCCAACAGAGGGTATGCTTGTTCAAATCAGGAATCTGGTTGTTACATATCTTAAGTCAGATATAGAATGATAAATGTGTTTAGTTTCGATTGCCCACAATATTTAAAAGACATACGTTGCATTCAGATAACTAACTTTGATTTCGTGCCAATGCAATGTAAATATCAAAAGTGGTGCAAGTGGTACTAAGTATCAGCAAATGAGGACTTTTTTGTCAAAAAAAAGTTAAGTTCATCGGATTAAAAATCACGATTGTCTAAATAAGAGTTATAAAGTAAACTCTTTTCAAAATGAAGTTGCCCTGTTGCCCATATTGTTAGTCTCTCTTGGATGTACATTGGGTGGAAATTATTAAAATCTACCAGTCTTGTGTGATTTGTAAAAATTATTTTAACATTAGAAATATTGGACTTAACTCGTTTTGGCAAATAGAATTTTGAGGGAATTTTTAAAAATAGTTCCGGTGATCTTTGATCCAAAACTTCATGTTAACTAGTCTCTAATGCTAAGCTACTAGATTGGCTAAAAACCTCATTTTTGAAAAAAATAGACTTACTTAAATCGTTTTGCCAACGAGCTCTTTCATTTATTAATAAAATAAATTGACACTGTCCTCCATCGAGCATAGCCCGTAGACTCAGTATACGTTTCAACATTTTGTTACACAATGGTTATACTTGTTATTTTATAATAAGAAAGGATTAGAATTATCCTGAATTTTGTCGACTAGGTCTCAGGGACTGTTTAAAACAGGTGGTGTACACAGATTTGCACTGACTTCTTGAGGACGGTAGTGACAATGTCTTTGATCAACGTGGATGGGATTGCTTGGCTTCTCATTTTAAGAAAGAAGTCTGAGATGGTTCCCCGAGCTTCAATGTACAGCCCAACGACTTCGATTTCGTTGAGACCAAGTTTTTCTTTAAAATATGGTATACATGGATCGTAGATATCTTTTTTCTCTTGATGGACTGCCTCTGATTGGTTAGTGTCTTGCTCCATTCTAATTGTAGGGTCCAGAATAATGCCTTTTTTCGAGACTTGATTGAATGAAATGATGTCCACACGCCTCGAACTACCGCTATCTGGGCAGGTTACTTTGGGTCTATTGGAGAGTTGGTTCTGGACGCCCGAATTGCATTCTACTTCTTGTAGGACTTTGCATCCTACCAAGCTCATTGCATCAGCAATTAGTCGTCTGACTGCATGGTGACGGTTGTTGCGTATAAGCTCGCCTCTACAACATTTACCTAGGATGTGTCCTAGGGTTTTGATCTCCTTACAGTCGAAGCGACAGTAAAGGTCTGATCCAAGGTCAGGTCTTGGGATAGATTTTACGGGTAACACGTAGGCCACCATTTCAATGGATGTAATCCGCTCAGAAGTTAAAAGTCCGTTTTTTGAGTGGATCCATTTGTTGGCGTGTGGGGATTGCTGGAACTGTATCACTCCCTGCCCTTTTTGTGACAGTTTGCACCAGCTTTCGTATTCCACGGTTCTTAGATAGTCACAAATGAATTTACTCTTTTTAGTACTCTTAGGCAGGCTATGCAGCTTGCTTCTAAATTCTTCAGGGATGTCGATGAAATTTAGACAAGCAGATTGTTCGGCAAAAACGTCCTTGACCCCATACAATGACATACATGACTTCAAAAGAATTAAAGTTTTGAATTCCGGCTTCTCATTTAGTTCGTATAAGGCCGAGATCTTTTACGTTTGGGCTTGAGTAGAGCATGTTGGTTGGTGTGCTTATTGGGAGTGTAAGGATTTCTTTCACGGAACTTCGGATTATTTTATCGACCGATTCTAGAAACTTTACTGACAGCTTAAACAGTGGAGCGTGTTGAAATGGGTAGATGAGAGTAGGACATACATAGTCCTTAAGGATTTTCAGTTTCTGATCGCGGCGAAGCATAGTAGTAGATACCAGCTTTTCAATTTTTCCACTAAAGTTGACACACTTTCCTTCGTCAAAGACAATGCAGTCTTTGAATTACACGCCTAAGTACTCTAATTGTCTCATTAGGTCCGATGCATTTGACATCAGAATCAACTGGCACATAAAGAGAGTCTTGAAAAATCTCGCCTTTTATAATGCTTATTGCTACACTTTTATTTAAATTCATTTTAAGTCCTAGAAGAGCCAGTGATTTAGTGCTTTGCTGGAATAACTCCACTGCTGAGTGCCTTGAATTGCCGACAATTCTAGTATCATCAGCAAATTTAGGATAAAGGCGTTAGAGATTTTGGATAAAGCGAATGCAGGCTAAAACCAAATTTTTCGGTCACTTTCTCTTCGCTAAGTTTGCGATTGGATCAATGCAAACATTAAAAAGTAAAAGCGAAAAGGGGCCTCTCTGCATTACTCCTCGGCGAAAATGTATTTTTCTTGTCGTTCCTTGTTTTGTAGTGATTCGAGTAAAGTTCCCCACGGCCAAATTGCAGCAAAGCAGTTTCAAAGGGGTTTGCGCTGCTTTTGATTTCAATTGGGATTTCAAGTGTTCATGACCTACACTATCGAAGGCTTGAGTAATGTCACCAAAAATGATGGTGAAATCTCCTTTTTCTGCCTTGGCCTTATTTAGACATTTATGAGGGTGGTATTAATGAGTGTGCCGGCTTGGTTGGTGAATCCTCGCTGGTTTTTGTTAAGCGTAATATGGTCTCGCAGTTCCTTGTCTAACACTTTTTCAACAATTCGACGCAAAACAAAGTTAATGGTGATGGGCCTCCAATTACATGCAACTTTTGTATCACCAGATATTGTAGATTAAAACTGTCTTGGCTTCACGCATGAAAGTAGGCACGACATTGAATTTTAACATGTACGTAATAATATAGGCTAGGATGAATTTTGACTTAAGTAATGTGCATTTTACATACCGAACTAGTATGCCGTCTGGACCTAAGGAAGAGTCAATGTTGATTTTTTTATCTGAATTTTGACCTGATCTGAAGAAAAACAAACATTGTAGTTCGCGTCCATTTGATTCTGTTGGAATTCCAAAACTGGATTAATGACGGGACTTACAGCTGGATTTGGGGTACTCCAACGCTGTGTGAAATTATTTTCGATGTCAGCCAAGGAAATATTACAACATTTGTCGTCAGTATTCAGCAACATGTGTACCGCTTTGCTACGCTGATTGTAGAACAGCGATTGGATCACACCTTCTTTATGCCTGTTTTGCCTCGATTGACAATGGCGTTTAGACTCCCGTTGGGAGTTTGAGCTTGATGTGTAGGTGGAATCCGTATTCTTAAAGTCGGGATTGTTGCGCATTTGATAATACTTTTTACCAGGGTTTTTTGTACTAGTAACCTGGTTAAAACTGGTAGTTCGTCTTCACATTTATTCAGAATGACTGCGTATTGATTACATAAATTGTAAAATAATTCGTGATCAGCCGAGTTAAAACTAATTAGGGATTCAAATTTTTTTATTAAACTTTCGAATTCATGATTTAAGGAGAGAACCTTGGGATCTATATCTTAGTTTGCTGAATCTTTGAGAAACTGTGATGGGTTGAATGAGTCGATTATATTTTGTCTGTGTGATGTGGGATGGGCACTCATATTCCTTTGAATCTTTTAGGTTTGTACAGTCGATCACAGTGGGGACAAGGCAGTGATTAAGGTAGATGAGAGTGGATCGGAATTTTGAGACATAATTATTTTCTTTCAAAGGGTGGGTAAGGAACACAAATGTATAATGAATTCGGTAAATTCAACTTTGTTGATTATATTTTGGTTGCGTAGTAGTAGTACTTATCTGGAGTAGATGGTGGATGGAAGTTGCAACTATTACGAGCGACAGGTATGCACATTTAATGTTGACGGGTTGATGAGCACGCAGTTGAAGTTGATGCGGTCAACTTGATTTTGAAAAATACAACTGCTGGTTGAACTTTATATATATTAAGATAAATGATACACTGATTTAATGGTCGACGTCAAGGGTAACTGATGGTGCTAATTAATTATGGTGGAAATCAAAATTTCACTGTTAAACTGGCCAATTTATTGGGACTTAGTGAAACTCTGCTGCACGCTGTCCGCCTCTTGGCGGGCATATGTTCATCGTACTGGTGTTTACTTTTGTCGATTATAATTTACTTGCAAGTTAAATATTATTAGTAAAACATTGTATTTATAAATTAGCTTTTATGAAAAGTTTTGTTTGATAGGCTTATTCGATAGTGCTCTAGCGGTCCTATATTCCAGTATTTTTTAAACTTTTAGTAAATATAATTTTATAATCAAGCAACTCATTCTTCAGATTAAGTTTTACGTTAATGTGCATTTACACTATTTTTAGCAGTACCTTGTTTTGCTATTTTGTAAAATTAAAAGGAAATTAATATTTCGTCGTTTTGCAGTCACTTGTTTTAGATTCATAACATTTATCAAAGGTTTTTAAACGGTTTAATTAAAAAGGTTTATTTTGCTGTAATAGTAATGTACTATTGCTTACATTTTAGTGATTAAAACTATGTTTTAAAATACCATAACTAGTTACTTGAAATATTACTACTGTGTAGTTATTCGTTTTGATACTAACTTTCAAAGAGGAGTTATTTAAATAATTTTGTTTTGACTGCATAAATCCAGGAATCATGACGTCTTTGTAGTTTCGAGTATATGGATTCGAGTTGTTGGTGTCGAGTACGCTCGCTAACTTTCGCTGGCGAGGTAATCTGGTACTGTTGCTTTAACTCATGTATCGTTGGCAGGCCGAGCTGCCGCTATTACCTATTATAATTTCGGCCTACTCTAACTTTTCCTAGACCGCCTCCCAATCTCACGCGAGGTCGGCTTTTAACATCACGGGATAACTCTGTTTGATGCGCAAGTTGTATTGTGCAATACACAGTTTTAACAGAATGATAATGATAAGTAGATTAAAGAATTATTATAGTAATGCACAGACAATTAGAGTAATATTTAAAAAGCATCAACACATCAAATTATGCAAAAGTGCACTATAGAAATATATCGGAAAATTGCGAATAAATGTCCAAAAACCAGGTTTAAGGGGAAGCTTTTATTGTAGAATTCAGTCGTTTAAATTATTTTGCTGTAAAAATGCGCGTTACATATTCGAAAAACGCCGGATTTAGATTATATGAAATCCAATGGCGTATTCAAGGGATGTTCATAAATTACGTAAATGCCGCAACAACAGGGGTGCAATTAAATCACTTAAAAAACGATAACCAACTCAATATTTTTAAAAGCCTAGGGTACATCTATGGTGGCTTAGACAACAAAATTTTAGAATTCCTGGGTATTGTAAAATCACACGAAAATTTCAGATTTTTAATATTTGACCTCCTGTATTTGACCTCTATGAATGAAATTTTAAAAACAAACGACATTTAGTTGCTATAACACGGTAGTTTAACCTTTTTGCCAAATATCATAAAAATCAGATAATAATTTCAGTTTTTATTAAAAAAAAGCTCTCTTCTTCGTTTGTGAACGGCCCCTCAGATGCTCGTAATTTGAGTGATTTTCAATCACGTTTATTTCTGAGGGTGGCAAGTATGGGCATCAAATTATTTTTTGAAACGATGCTACATGTCTGTTTCGCAGAGGTTCCGTCCGAGGGGACAGGGACCTACTGCCACCTACTCAGGCAGAGACAAAAACAAGTCATTTATTTATTTATTTATTTATTAGCTTTATTAAGGTATCAGGTTATACAGTGCGAACATTGTTTTCCAATAACGGATACCATAAAGACGGAAGTCATCAGTTCAGTGTAGCGCCAGGAAATGACGACTGGCACTACAGTAACTATTTTTATTCTTAGTTTTAGAACATGGTCTGTCGTTGCCAGTAGTTGCAGTGACCGAGTTCCTTTGTACTTTATTTTTATTTTTATCTTTTATTACGTAGTTAAGTTGAAGGGAGTTTTCTAGTACAAGAAAGGAGAAGGGCGCGGTCATGATGAACATTAATGTTGGCAGTAGTAAACTGCCGTGGAAAGATTTTCAGTCTCAGCTCAACCGCCACCAAGCCCAGTCGCACGTAGCGAACTGGCCGTCTTTCCGTTCCTTTCTAGTTCCGGTGTTTTTTCGTGTAAATTCTAGTTTTACCATTCTGGATTGTATTTAAATTATAATAATTAATGTGTGATTAGATTTAATTGGAAGTTGTGATTATTAGGCAATCAATATTGTAAAATTCTGGAAATCAGTGTGTGAAATTCGATTATATGAAAAGTCAGTAGGAGGCAACGGTTTCGCTCTGTGATGCGATAGCAAGGGTTTTAATCCGAGCCTAATTTGTTGTAATTAACAGTAGTGTAAGACTAGCGCTGCTACGTATTGTTTATTTGTGTTATACAGAAATAAATCACACAGTCATTCATTCAAAATTACAATCAAGTAGAGTGCTCGATAGTTCTGTGCAAATCTCATCCAGTTGCAAGTGCACCCGTTGGCTGTTCATCCTAGGCCGTGTTACTTATTAAGCGAGAGAAATAGACCGAGGGTATTCCCACGCTCCATTGTCAAGAGTGTGGCAACCAGTTAGAGGCAAAGGGCCATCCCGTGTGAAGAGGGAGTCCGCCCGTCACTGAAACTCAACGGGAGCATCTGTACGGGCCGCGTTAGCATCAAGCAGTGTCCGCCCGTGACTGGAAGTCAACAGTGGCATCCATCCAAGGCTCGTGAGCGTGAGGAGAGTCTGTCAGAGACCCATACAGAACGAAGGGCATCGGTACAGGCACAGACGCACAAGGGGCGTCCTGGGGAGGGCGCATATTTAGTGCAGGGTAAACTAGAAGGTAGTGTGAGGGGCAGGTTAAGGCCAGAAAGCTGTGGGACAGTCGTCCACATCACAGGAGAGGCTCGGGCAACGTTGGGCATCTCATTCCCGCCCACTGTGAGACCGTGGGAAAGTTAGTAGTGAGACCGTGAGAAAGCAAGCGGTCAGACCGTGGGAAGCTAGCATTCAGACCGTGGGAAGCTAGCAGTCATACTGTGGGAAGTTAGCAGTCAGACCGTGGGAAGCTAGCAGTCAGGCCGTGGGAAGCTAGCAGTCAGACCGTGGGAAGCTAGTAGTCAGACCGTAGGAAGCTAGCAGTCAGACCGTGGGAAGCTAGCAGTCAAACCGTGGGAAGCTAGCAGTCAAACCGTGGGAAGCTAGCAGTCAGACCGTGAGAAGCTAGCAGTCAGACCGTGGGAAGCTAGCAGTCAGACCGTGGGAAGCTAGCAGTCAGACCGTGGGAAGCTAGCAGTCAGACCGTGTGAGACGTCTGTCTGACGAGTGTGAGAAATTATCTGAGCTATCGTAGTAATGTGCCAAGGTTCGTCAGCTGTACGGCACAATGTCTGTGTCTATGCAGTAGTAGTTTTGTCTTAGGAGAATATTGCGGAATACTGTAAGACATTTTAATTAGTTCCAATAATTAGCAAACGGGAGCCAATTTGGCGCAAAAATATTGGACGGACTTTAAATGCATTTACAAATTTTTTATGAACTTGAAATTTTGGCACAAAATACTTTGGTTTATGTACTTGAAATATGCAACTTCAAAAACCAATTATTTAAATAGTGATTTGATGATTTTATGCGCGTTAGATCCGATATATTTCTATAGTGAAGTGGTCGTCTAAAGTTTTTTTCATGGAAGCCATACAACTTTTTTTTCTGTATGTTATGAGTAATGCGTTTCAAACCGGAAAAGGAAAGTTCAGGAACTAACCATAAAGGTATGAATCGCTACTTCGGCAGGTAATTGTGTGCCCATACGGTGACCTGGTCATTTTTTTGTCACAAAAAAACAGGACAAAAAGGAATTTTTTTTAAAACAGGAAATTCAGAAAAAGTGTGCTTAAAAGCTACACAATCAATGCATTAATGTTGGAAGCCAAGGTAGCCTACGGTACCGTTTCTTAATATCCTTATCCTTAGAAAGCAATTTCTGAATACAGAATAATACTAGAGAAAAGATTTCTAACAGTGTTCTATTTGTGTATAAATCCTTGTACAACTCTTCAAACGTTGTTTTTGAACTTGATCTCATTCAATTCTGGACGATAGAATCGATTGAAATGCCAGTTTCATCCGAAATAACTACAATACAATACCTTCGTCTGTATTTCCAAGCTCAGCTGATGTTAAGTAAACGCGGTTTTCTGTATTTAAAAAAGCTACTTGTTCCTTAACCGGATGTCTTTTAATGAAGGGAGTATTTCTTTTCATTTACGACTAATTTTCACTTCATTGTAAGATTATAAAGTTTAGTTTAAAAGAAAAATAAAGGTTAACCGAATTGGAAAAATCTAAGAATACTTGAATTCGAACTAACAAAACTTATTTTAAAAACCAGGTAACAATGGGAAATATTATTTAAAAAAACAAAGGCTGCGCCCTTGTTTTATTTCTTCTAACTGACCCCTTACAGACCGTAGGCCTACGGGTAACTTTGTTACACTTTCGCTCAAGTACCCGCCAAGTACTGGGCTAATATCTAGAAAAGACAAAATTTAGTATGTATATAACACGTATTGAGTCGTAAATCCCATTTAATTGCGTGTGTGTACACACTAAAACCACTAAATCGCGATTTTGACCCGGCAAATGCCCACATACTCGTTTCTACTGTTAGGGTCTTATCCTAAACAACGTCAGCTAATATGTTGGAATAATTGGAACGTGGATATTCAGGCTTGGCAAGTATGAGTTTGTGAGAGAGTGTTTATTACTAGTTGATGCGGTGGTTGTCGGTCCCCTTGTTCTGTGAAGGAAACACAACTACCGAAAGTGTGGAGCATCTCGGCTCAGAGTGTTTCACTTTAGTAACGTGCGCTAAAGCAGCACGAGTCTAACCATTTGGATAGTTGGACTCGTCTTGCAGTTGGAGTGTTGGGACTGAGGCCCGCCACCAACGGAGTACGGCTGGATATCGACTTAGTGAATGTGCGGGAAGAGTGAATGATTCCCACACGCGTGTGGTGTGTGGGTTTGCCTTGGATGGCGTACTTGACACTACCTTTTCGTTTTCTGGATTTACTTTTGAAGGGCTCTCTAATGGTGAATCACATGTGCGTGTAACTCCATTGTTAATTTTTTCCCTTAATTATGTAAGAACGTTAGAAAAAAACGAAGTTGCAAAACCAGGAAATAGCCGGAAAATATCTCCAGAAAATGGAAATAAAATTTCCAAAACAGGATTTTTTAAAACGCCTTAACTATGGGGTATCTGCAAAGAAGTCCTTACAACTTTATTTTGAAATAAAGCGGTTGATTTTCTTGGTCGTAATATGTAAATATGTAAGTGTAATCCTTTGTGGAGAAACTAAGAGGATGAAAGTGAACTTCATTTTTTTGGCAGGGAGAACTGCCTACATGGAAACACTGTTCAAGACACTGCACTTCAAAACATCGCAGTTTCTACAATTATTTGTTTCCAAATAAACCATTTACAATTTCTGAAACGCCGAACTTTATTTTTGTAATATATAATTTCAATTAGAATGCGAATGGCCGCAGAAAAAAAGCTACAGACCAGCAAACGCGGAAAATCGTTATTTTTGAAAGGCTTTCCCTATATGTGAACAGCCTATACGTGAAAAATGCATGGCCTGTGAACAGTCTAATATTGAACCTACTATTTGACGCTATTTTAGTTGCTTAAATGTGAACAAAGGTCTTTAATGTAAACGATCGAATTTTGCTATATGAAATGCATTTGGACTTTTAGAATCTTGTTTTACACCTACTGACATCTTTTAAACTGATTTAACGAATATAATTGGCAAGTTTAAAACATTTCCAGATATTTGGAAATGACTATGTCGTCGAGTCAACCAAATGGACAGTGAGTCCTCTGTATGCTTCAATGAGTATTTGAATTTATATTTTATTTACTATGAATTACTACAATTATTATTAATTATAATTATTGTATTGTTATGTATTGTGTCGCATTGGGATTATTCATGTGTGTTGCATGAAGCGGATAAATGTATAGATGTAAGGGTAAGAATCCGGTAATGTTTAGTATTAATGGTTATGTGGATTACTGATGGATTGCATTTGTGACGTATGTGTTTTCGGGCAATATGATTGGACGGAGTGTGTAACTCCGTGGGTGGTTATCGCCGCACTAACTTTTTGTATGAAACAGTAAATTCGTTCAGTTTTTCTTTTCGGAAGTTAAGTGTGCTTCCAAGGCCCGACTAGGAATGATCAAAATCCCGAAGCTTCAGCTATACTCAAATGAATTGTAGTTTTTCAGTTATTTTCATTGGTCATTTAAGTATAAGAAACACATTGATTCCCTGTGTGAATATTTTGTGAGTTAAATAAAGACTAAATTCGATAATTTCGGAAGCCACTCATAAGTGACATTTTATTTCGCTCAATTAGTTGAGCTGGTCCTTCAATCATCATTCATTGACTCGAGGGGTAAACAGGTCAGGTTCGGGTATTTTAGTGTACCCGAAAGGGGTATCGGATCGGGTTCGGGTATACTTCAACTCGAACTGACATCCGTTCGGGTTTATCGAGTTTAGGCAAAACCTTGAAATTCTAGATTTCCTTTCCCACGAAAAATATTTAAAATTTCCAACGATCACATTCACACTTTGTTGCCAAGCACACTCTCCGGCATGCAGCACCAGCAGACTGCATGCTGCTTCATACGGTACACGGTTATATTATTATAATTGTTCCTACTGCAAATAAATATAATTATATCTCTACATTTTAAAGATGCAAGCAGACGACCGTGACAACTCACTGAGCATCT
>JAQFZC010005343.1:0-14314 GCA_034695205.1 Dicyrtoma fusca | reverse complement strand
AAATAGCATGAGTTTGACGACCAAAATAATCATGATTTTGGGACATGATTCCACATGCTTCTAGCAACGTGAGGGTACTGCATAGCAAATACTCGGTTGAACAACCTGGGTGGAAATATAGTAAATACAATTTGGATCCAGAAAAAATAAAATCGAAAACTATAAAATGTTCCAAAATAAGTTTTTCCTCTGTTCGCCAATACTATTATTTTTCGTTTCACCCTTATTTCCATGGGCAGCATTAGCCAAGACTTACGAACCTTGTGAATTGGCAAAAGAAATGGTGGAAAAGCATCGATTTCTTAAGGAGGACATTGCAAATTGTAAGTAGCATCTCATTTACTAAACATTCTACAACAATTTAGAAAAACAATTTCAACATGCTCCAAAGGATGTTCACATAAACCCTATTTGTTCATTCGTTTTTGTATCTTTTCACAAATATTGCAACATTTCTCTTATTGTTAGTATTTAAGCCTAATTTTTAATCGAAGTCACAATAAATTATTATTCTTTACGCGGTTTGAAGGGATTTGCTTAATAAGGCACGAATCGGAATTTAACACATCAGCCATAGGCCGGCTCAATTCTGATGGAAGCTCAGATCACGGACTTTTTCAAATTTCCGATTTGTACTGGTGTAACCACGGATCCTTTGATGGGGCTTGTGGTGTCAATTGCGTGGGTTAGTAAAGCTTGTATTAATTTATTTATTAGTAGTTCACACATTTCTGTAAAATTCTAAAGCACCTCACCCTGATTTCATCTGTACCTCCAAGTGAATATTTGTACATAGGTACATATGTACTTGTGGACATTTATTCAATTATGTATTCAAGCAAACAATAACAACTGAACAATACTCGATTGTAGATCTACGGAATGATGATATAAAGGACGACTCTATTTGCGCTCGAAGGATCTTCCGTGTGACGAAACACAGAACCGGGAATGGCTTTGACGCTTGGTGAGTATGTAAATACATAATTACTTGGTGAAAGTGTAGGCACCTACCTAATTCCGATTTCGACCTACTAGCAAAAGTAGCAAATCAAAGGATAATATGAGTAAAACATACATAATTTAATTTAAAAAATTTTCAAACTGTTAATATCTCAATTTATTGTACTTAATGCAAATAGGGCGGCGTGGAAACAGCATTGTCAACACAAGGATGTGAATGAGTACATTTCCAACTGCTCTCTGTAGTGTGTAGACTGTAAGACCGTAGACAATGGATACTTGACTGCAGCGATTGCATTTGCCATTTTAAACCACAACAAAAATACTGATTCCATAATTCCATACTAAACTAGAGAGCTACTATGTATAATAAAAAAGTTTACGTAGGTATGTAGGTATTTGTTAAAGTGCTAAAAATCCATTGAATGAAATCCAATTCATTTCCATTCATATGCGACACGGCTGTGGAGAGCCCATCCACGTTCATTCAATATTATGAGCACCCCGCTGCACTGCACTGGAAGGTTTATAGGTATTTATTTATAATATTTTATGCATATTATGTAATTGCACTTTCCGTCTAAAATAAGCAAAGACTGCAACTAGTGCAAATCCAACAAAACTTTAGCAGCTAACTATAGCATAGACAATATAAAATATATAAAAATACTTTCTGTGATCGTACCACTTCTGTATCATAATTTCATGATTAATTGGATAAAATCTGAATGAAAACTGCTTGATGTCAGTCCCTGTATAAGAGATTTAGTTTACGTAACTTGGAATATATTCTTCAAGGCCTTCTGCATGTAATGTATTAGACATGATCACAATCAACCCAACGGTGGCAATAAACAATACTTTGGCCGTCCTAGTAATCCACAATCCACAATCTGCAAATAAATCATGATTGTAAAAAGTTTGGCTAGACTTCATTGCATGCCTTAGGCAGTCCATTATTGATCTTGATCTATCTAGACACTTCAGCTTCGGTTTTGCTTCCGCTTAATTGCCTGAAAGGCTACTACTCCAAACAGTACAGGTAGGCACTGGGAGTTCAGCAGACTACTGCACTGGCAAAAAATATGGGTAGGTAATCACTATTTATTTTTTACCTTCGTCCTGATCTACGTCTGCTGCCGTCGTCATTATCTTTAATGGACATACATAGCGCATAGGTGGTTGGAAAGCGGATGAGTTTCCCACGGTTAGAATTAGAATTAGACTTATTAGAGTTAAAATGTGAGTGAACTTCCATATGTGTAGGTATACGAATGATTGTGTGTGTGTGTGTGTCTGTGGTGAAAAGGGAACAAATAAATTAGATCTTCTCGATGTCGGCTTCGACCGACAAGACCGCATGGGCACGTCTACTTCACGTGCTTCCTGCGTGATCTGATCGAATTCTGTGATCATTAGATCATCAGATAGCTTAACGAATGGCATTATGGCATTTCCAATGAGTTTTAGCCCTGTAGCACGTCACTATAGTGTCTGTACAGGGAATATGTAAACTTTTTACCTGTCTACTATTTGGGCAGTAATCGCCTCGTGTAATCGTCAACTCTTAATCGTTCATAATTTTGCAAATATTTTAATAATACAAGGATCCGTATCACGAAGGATTTATGACAGAAACAACTTTTAACACTCACATGCATACATACTCAAGTGTTACATTATGTACTTTGATCGTTAAAATGTGCTAAAAACGTCATTTCACGATGCTTAGTATAATTTTCTAAAATAGTTATGGTTTTTGCATATTTTCTAAGTTCACAGCCAGACGTAAGTACATACCTAGATTCATTGAGGATTAATCATTCATCATCCTGAGGGTGCTGCTATAATAAATTATTCCATCTTTCCCCGCCTTTATCGTTTTAGTACTTTTGCTTGACTTACTATCACACTTACTATACAAAATTATGCATGGATTACTAATGTATTTTCACGGAACCAATACATATATGGCAATGTTAATCTAAAATTTACAATCCCCAAGTAAATAATGGTTTACCCACAGTTACTGTGGAAGCAAAACGGCCGTCCTCCAAATTGTTTTCAAAGCAAAGTGTCATCAGGTGCCGGTATCATCATTAGATGTCTACTATTGCACGTTTCCAAAAACTGCAAAACCTCTATTTGTTTCATCTTAATGTCAAGACGCGTTTCGCGAATATTAATTCACTATGAACTGTGAATACCTTCAACTATGCCACAATTAGCATGTAGTACCTATACTTTATTAACCTATTCGGAACTGGGAAACAACGGAAAAAAATCTGTCTTAAAATGGTATTCTACAAACCAACTTTTTCAAAAGGATCTAATACTAGTAATCTGACGTTTTCAAAAACGTCAAAACTGGAAATTAACATTTTCAAAAAGGGCGAAAACTGGAAATTAACATTTTCAAAAAGGTCAAAACTAGAAATTAACTTTTTCAAAAAGGTCAAAACTAGAAATTAACGTTTTCAAAAAGATCAAAACTATAAACTAACATTTTCAAAGGAGGCAAAAACAGGAAATTAACGTTTTCGAAAAGATGCACAACTAAATATATTACCGTTTCGAAAAGGTTAAAATAGTTGGCAAAATCGCGTTATACACCTTCAAAAAAACGCGTACACATTTTTTTTGCATCTGCTAAAACACACGTGAAACTTTGTTTGCGCCGTGCTGAAAAATAGGCAAATCGTATCTGTTCTACCCTAGCCTGCCACTTTGATTTTAAGACAATTTAAGAGACCGGTCATTTTGCATCTTCAGTAACGATGAACGATAGGCATCACAATGAGGGTCAGCATTCATTCATTCCTATAGGTACCTGCTATCAGTATTAACTATTTAATGTAAGGTGCCTACTTACATTTAAAAAGTATGTTTCCCTTTACCCCACGAATACGAATCTGATCATCATCCCTGATAAAAACTTCAATTTACCTAGTAATTAATGTAGGTACCTTTACCTACCACCAACAGCAGCCATGTGCGTTTTGCTGCCGGCGTGACCGGACTAGTTGAGTGCCTATAATAATTATTATTTTCTGATAATTTGGAATAATTTTGCATATAGGTATATCCTGTCTTACTTTCTACTAACTATGGAATAGGGAGTTACAGAAACCTTCTGTCTGTACATTGCAGTTGCATTTTACGCTTACAATCCACACCTAAACCTAGGTACTCTCAATACATGAGACCAATCTGGAAATTCTTTTCTTCCTTCGCAAGCTGCTTAGCAGTGAACACATCATGGTTTATTGCTCATTGATTTTCAGACTTTCAGTATTCGGAGAATTTTGAAATAGTGCTAAATGTGACAGATTGCCAGTTTAGTAGAAGGAAGGAGAAAGCATTTAGTTTAGAACAGTGTAAAAGTTCATACAAGCCAGATAAGAGAACTGTAATAAAAGCTAAATAATTGTGAATTACATACCATAGTGTAGCTGCCGTACAAAACACAATCTGTGTTCTGTTTAAATCCTGCACTGTACAGATACAAATAAAAGGGTTTAACACTAAGTAGATTAACCTCAGAAGATAAGTCTTTGTTTACCTAAAGAGTTTTTGTTCAAACTATAAATTACCCAGTACAGTTGACAATCTATTGCATTTACGAACGATTGTAGCCCCTATGAACCATTCAATGAAATCATCAATTAGCAGAATTAACATTCATTCTGATTAGAATCACGCAGGACAAAGGTGACTGGGACGAGATTCAGTGCACTGAATAATTATTCTGCCTTTGAATCGTATTGACCGTGGTCCATGCATACGAGGAGCGTCTTCGTACTCTTAACCCTTCATTGTGCTTGTGATTGTGTCGTAGATTGTAGATCCTTGATCACGCATAATTAAGAACTAAAATGAATGAACGTGCATCACTCCATTACAAAAAAAAAATAAGTGCTTAATCAACCGTAAAAGTTCATTAGTTTATCACTCATAACGGATTCTGAATTAAATTGAAGAAAAAGGAAGAGCAAATTAAGACTTAATTAATCTTAATTACCCCATTTCCAATTGACACACATTTCCTTCTCAATTTGATGACTTGCTCCTCTAATTAGAAATGCATTTTAAATCTAAATCGACTGACAACACATACGATCATCATTTCATCAGAATCAGGATGCAGTAGCAGAGAGAATGAAATTCTAATTTTCAGCAATTTATATTAAATTAATCAATTTTAAAAACTGCATGATTTCCTCGAGTGATATTAATACTAAAAATTGTACACAATAAAAACCTGTGAACCGTATCCAAAGTCTAGATCAATTGGTTCTGGTTCTGATTTCTGATTCTAGTGCAGGCCTGCAAAATTTATTTTTAATGATTTATATATCCGAAGCTAATGGATTAGTAAGTATAATTCTGTCTCAAATATTTCCTTAATTGGCTCCTATCGTCAAGTGTGACGGAGTGAATGCGATTAACAAGTTAATTAACTTTTACGAAAAGATTTAAAAATTGAAAAAATAAAAAAAGGGGAAAAAAGTGCTACTAACAACACCAGCCAAAACAATTCAGAGATCCTTGAGACTAAACTTATGGCTCAATTGAAAGGAAATTCTAAGCGTGAAATTAATTAAAAATAAACTACTAACAACTGTTGACGATTATTAAGTATTAGGCATCTAAATTTTAATTAAGAGCTTTACAAAATTCATTCGTAACTAATTAAATTAATTCATAGGGTTCAGTAGTCAGTAGTAAATTAAAACCTATAAATTTAATTCGGCCGTGTGTGATATGTAGGTTCGAAATATATATACAGTCATACATATTTCAGTTTTATTCTTAAAGAGGTCATAATTTTAAATGCTGTTTCATTTCTTCGAGTTTAGTTAACAAATACATAGAAAGGCAGAACGGGGCCTCTCACAATTTAGAGTTTGAGTATTATTTAGTGTAAATAATTTGATTGTACTGCCCTTCAGGGCGCTTAATATTTACTTGAGTTGTAAGTTTTGTAACTTCGTCGTGTAAATGGTAAAGTGTAAACTGTAAACTACCTCATACACACACACTCGGCTGGTTCTAGTTGTGTGTTCTTAGCTGTTAGTAGTAAAACAAATAGATAAAGATTGACTAGTTAGTGGGGATGGGGAACATATAAATGTTTCCATTTATTATTAGGGGCATTTAGTACATTTCTGACGTTTGTCGGTGTCGGAAGTGAGAGCCCGTTGCCCGTCTTAGCTATTACATTTAAAGTGTGATTCGGGAATATTCGATATTCGTAGGAATTAAATCATAGATTCAAAATTTTGATTGAAAGTATTATCTAGAAAGTTTCTGTTGTCTGTAGGAGAGTTCCGACAAAGTAAAATGGTGTTTTAGTGTAATTTCTAGTTGAAAGAGTTAATTTTGTTGTGATAAATGATCTCGTCTCGTACGTTCGTTAGTTAGTCATTAGTGTAGTATAAGTATAAATTATCTTGTTTAATTAATATAAATATATAAATATAGGTACTTCGGTATTTCAAAGATTTTCCTTGACAACATTGCACATTTTGTCGGTCATTGGATGCCCTACTTGATCCAGCTGTAAGCTTTAGAAGGTTGTTTAAGTTTGTTAGTCGTGCGAAGAACATTTTTTGTGTAAATCAGTAGTTTGTTTAGAAATATATTTTATAATAATAGAAAAAAATAACAATACGAATCAAGTAAATTAATTTTAAGAGGCGATTTAGAACATACTGTAACTGTATAATATTGTTATTTTAAAAAAATTCAAATATTCGTCAATTATTTGTATTTGTGTCGTCCTTTCGTTGTTCGTGGTCTTACAAATTCGATTTCGAAGTTCAACCTTAAAAGTTATCAACCTAGTGTCATTAGTAGGGTTGGGTGGGATTGGGAATTGGGATCAGTCAGTCAACAGCTTCGTTGAACAACTCCAGCCACGGCAGCTTTAATTAGGACCAACTTGTCATCCCCACAACCTACTGGCCCTGATCTTTCAGATCTTGTCAAGTTCCAGTTTCAACTCTTGAGAACTAATACGTATCACATTTACAATCATGTGGATTTTTGGATATGGCTCATTAGTTTGGAAAGCTGACTTTCCCTACATTAAGAAAATCATTGGCTATATTAAAGGATACGAAAGAAAGTTTTGGCAGGCCAGTATTGATCATCGGGGAGTTCCTGGAAAGGTTGGTAGAGTTCTTTTCGTTCGATGATAGTATCCGTTCAGTTAATCACCAGTTGGAAATAATGAAACATTATTTAATTCTATCACATTATTTTTTGAAAAAGGCGTTTCTTCGATTATTTTTGTAAAAATGTGTTTCTTTATTTTAAACCTTTTCAGCCTGGCAGAGTTGTTACGCTGATTCCGTCATCAGATCCAGAAGTAAGTAACCTGAATTTATTAAATTGTAATGTTGTATAAAAAATTATTCTTTAAATATTACTTTCGTTTTATAAGTAACGTATACCTTCAATAGATTCCCGGTCCCCGAGGGGTTATATTTATATTTTTTACAAATGAAATAGTGCCTTATCGTCATAACGTATTGTCAGGAGGTGACGATTAATTCGATGTTTATGTGAGGGAGACATACAGTAACTATTATATTGTTAGAAGTGCGTACAAAGTACTTACAAACCGTTAACATGAATTAATTAAAACTTTCATTCCAAAAGGCAAAAGTCTGGGGAGTGGCTTATGAGATAGACAACTCGTCCCCTGAAGCATCCAAACATTTAGAAGCTCTTGATGACCGTGAGAAGCGCTTTGAGAAAATAAATGTTGTATTTTACCCAGTATCGGGAGATATGACAAAAGTAGAAGTAGGCGGCTTATTAGAAGACCACGAAAAGAACTGTCCCAGTGCCATTTTCGCTAAGGACTTTGTTGATAGTTGTGGTCTAGTGCCCGTAGATTGTTTAGCTTACATAGGAAATCCAGAAGGACCATTATATTTGGGTGAGGCATCCATTGATGCTATTGCTAGCCAAGTTGCTGAGGCATGTGGCCCTAGTGGACCTAACTCAGAGTATATTTTAAAGTTAGCCGATTTCATGAGAAATTATTTACCAAATGTTAACGATTCCCATTTGTTTGCTATCGAACATCAGCTTTTACAATTGCTATAAATTTATAAATAAATTCTGCTGTATAAACTAAAATGGAAATGAATGAACGTCGTTCTTGAAATAAACGCTAGTTTGAATTTTCTATAAGTTGAACACAATGCAGATTTCAAAACAAATTATTTATTCAAGTACACTGTCCTTTATTTCATCAAAAGATAATACTGCCGTAGGCTGAAAAGCACAATGCCAAAGCCAGTAAGGGCGTAAACAAGTTATGCTTAAGGCTTAAGGTATTTATACTGTTTTTGCATCTCCTGTATCTGTAGGCAAGAGTTTGGGGAGCGGCGTATAAGATACATCCCAGAGATGTGGATCACGTCGTCCAGCACTTGGATATGCGGGAGGTAATGGGCTATGAGAAAACTCCGGTCGACTTCTATCCACTGCCTAATCATCCACTAAATCTTCATGACGTCCCAGTGAGTAGTTCGACATCACTTTTCTCTGGGTCATCACATTCGAACACGTCCGTTCCTTCTACATCGCCTCAGTCAAATGGACGTGAACATTCAATCACGAATGGGATCAATGGAACTAATACGAATGGCTTTTCACTCACTAACATCTCACGGAATGAAGATGACAAAGGTTTACAAGGAAAGACCAATAAGACTAATGGACTCACTCAATCTAAATCCCATCAACAAGTGAATGGATACTCCACGTGGGTACATCAAACGAATCTTACAAATGGGTCAACACACAACATCAACGGATCTAATGGACACAATATTACCCAATCCCAGTACAGCGAGTTAGAAGTGGAAGCCAGTGACGATTCTAATGAAATATTGGAAGGTAGAAAGGAAGGTGGACATTTTAGAGTGACAATGTACTATGGGAATTCTGAAAATGACCATTTTGTGGGTTCAGCTCCATTGGATGAGATGGCCACTCAAATCTATGAATCCTCGGGTCCAAGCGGAACAAATAGAGAGTATCTGTACAACTTGGCAGATGCAATGAAACAAATCTCAGAGGAAGCCAATGACTCCCATTTAGCTGAACTAGAAATCAAAGTTCGTAAATTAGAAAAATTAAACTCAAAACGAAGATCCGGTAGGTCTACACCTATTGAATTGTAATTTGTGATGAGCTCACAATATTTGGGACCGTGACGTATGTGTGACATGCCATTAATATAAAAAGTAGAGTTTATCGCTTCGCTCCACCAACTTTTCTACCTTTCCATCCAGCTTTACTGATGATGCATGAAGGAAGCTTAATCCCCACGCAGTCAACCAAATTTTATTGAATGCACTAAAATTCTTTTTAAATGCCAGCAAATAGATTTTTGCAAAAAATAATCGAATTCAAATTTTTAATGTGTGCAAGGAGTAGCAAGCAATTTTTATCATTTGTTTTTAAAGCTGTAAAATTTCACTCTCTAATTACAACTTTTCAATCATATCAAATATCTGTCTCACAGTCTAAATTCAGTGCATTCTTCAACATTCGTGAATTAAAATTCTAGACTCAGTTTAAACATGATTACTTCAAAAGTAAATGTATTTTTTCATTGCCATTCGATTTCCACGCACAGTCGTCATTTTTAGCTGATCGATATCACTGTTAAATATATATATCACTTTACATAGTATGTATCTCGTAATCTCACTGAATTGTTCGGTAGGAACTAGTGCTACTAGTGCTAGTTGGTTTAAGCTATGTAGGTAGGTTAGGTCGCGGGTTTATTTTTATCTCGAAATTACTAAATACCTACATAAAATGTCGCCTGTCGCCAAGCTAGGTACACATTTTTCTCGTGTTATATTAAATTTATTAGCAGTTTTAGTTAAAAAACAATTGGTAAATATCTTTAGCGTATGCCAAAGTTAGTATACCCTTTTAAGATCTTCGATAGGAATAAAACTATCCATGTTCGACGATAGGTATGTCAGTATTGCACAAAAGTATTATTTCGTGATGAACATTTGTTTCAAGGGAAGTTTAGAATATGGATGGAATGGTACCCACGTACTCGGAAATAAGTTTACAGAAGTTACCTTATAAAGTTTGCGTTTAATTTTTACGATCAAGTGCAGTTGTAACCTATTGTACGTACAGCTTCATGTGGGATTTGAACACATTCTTTTCGTTTGTTTCCATTTCCAGAATGCCATATACATACATACGTATAACTTGCCCTTGTACGAATATAATGAGTAGTTTAACTTATTCTGTTGATATTACGATTAGTTAAATAATTACATAATAAATATTATGTGTATACGTTGGTAAATATTTACATTTATTGTATTTGGTATTGCGTGAAAAAGTACCTAACTATTGTTTGTTTGTTCGTTGTGTTAAACCAGGTAGCTGATTATCTAGTCTCATTATAGATAGTTGGACCATTTGTTTGAAAGGTTAAATTTTAAGTATCTAAAAGCTACTTTGCTTGGACCAGTCTAGCATTTTTAGATATAAAATATTACAATGACTATTATGCCCGTAAGTTGTTTGAAAATGAGAATGGGAATGGGGCTCAGTTCGTCGCATCCACGTATAAGTATAGACGACAATAATAATTTGTAATTATTGTACTATTCAAATTCAAGCAAGCAAAAGCCCATAAGAATCTGTATGCAGTAGAAATTTAGAAGAATAAATCTAATTATTAGGCTTAATAAGAATTATCCAATTACCAACCAATATAATATACTACTTACATACAAATAGTGTATGAATATGATATTTTGCAGTTAAATTCTTCGTCGCCAACGTGGTGCTGGATAAACATTATTTAGTTTAAACTATGACAAACTGTAAGTACCTAGATAGGTCGTATTTTTTTGCCAAGGTCAGAACTCGTACCGGAAACGCTAAATTGACAAGTGTTATGTATAATTGAACTTGTTAGCACGTAATTAAACCAGATGCCCATGTTTTGTTAATAATTAACAGATTTCGGTTCGTGAGTATCGTTTCATCACATTTTGATTGAATGCAGAGCCATTACGCAACGCTACAGTGTATGTACTACTATGTACACACGCACGGGTAAAAAATGTGCCAGAAATTATTCATGAAAGTAAGGATTGATGGTCGGAAATTTGAGATTTCCTTTTATCTGTGTAAGCTAAAAGCTACCTATGGGTGACTCCAATTTAGAACAAAACAAATCAATAAAACTAATTATTATTATTGTGAGATGTAATCGCCGATCAATGTTTAATATTATACGACCAACAATAATGCAATGAACAATACTGTGAAACGTAAGAATTATTACGATTCTATTCTAGTGTATGTGTAGTCTAATGCAACAATGCTAATGCAATGCAACCTAATATTTTCTAATTTTCGCAAAAACTAATTAAGTAATGTATTGCCAATCAATCGAATTCAACAACTCACTAAAATTATAATAATATTAACTTATTTCATGGATCTTTCTTGAGCTGTGTGAAACCGCATGATTACGATTTGACGTAAGTATATTGTGATGAATATAAAATAAAATGTTGAATGAATAAATAAAGTATGAGAAAGAAAATATGAGAATTTCAATTTATTATCTACAATGCATGTAATTTTGCAGTTTTTGCGAACCACATTAAGTAATAAGTTACATTTACAGGGCAGGGTTTCAAACTCAAGTATTTTGTAATATTCTTTATTTTTATTCTTGAAAGGATTTCTCATTCTTAAAGAGAACAATGATTCAGAGTTACGGTTACATTTACGATGTTACTACATACGTAGGTACAATATATTACATTATTACACTATGCTCATCCTAATGTTATTAAGTATATTAGTTAATCTATTATGTAGAATTACAGATACAGCTATTAATTTATCTTTTTGACCATAAAAACCAAAAAGTTTTTTTTGACACTGCGTCTTCAGACTACACAATACAGATGTGTAATTTTATACAGTATATAAATAGATAATCTATTTTGTGTTCAGTACAATATTTTAAGGATTACGATACTCATAATCATCCATCATCATACACTGCTTCTGTATGATCAGGACTACGAACTAACACAATCCCACTATAGGTAGTAGTAATTACATAATGTACATACGTTTTTTTTTCATACAATATGTAGGTATACGACATACGTTTACGTATAATAATCCTATAAATATACTGATCGTCTTTAAAATCCTTAAACTTTCAATTTTTTTTTTCGTCATAAGTTTTGTATTTCTTTCCGGACGTTCTTTTCTTTCTCTTCTTCTTTTGGTATTGGTTAGTTTGAGTGGAGTGAAGGGTGTTGGTGGATGCATGTGTGAGTGAACATGCCTGAACAAATATATATTATTTACATTCGTTTATATAATTTAATACAATTACTATCATATATAAAAGAGTGTAGTGCTTCTCATGTTTAGAATTATAAATTAATTAGAATATTCCATGATCATTTAAAATAAGCTTCCAATACTTGCAGAGTTACTTACAATATTCAGTACTGACAAAATGATACAATATTATGAGTAGAACGAAAAGTAATTATAACTGTACGGAGCTAAATTTTGCATTGGATTTTTCGTCGTTTATTTCCTTAGTGCATTGATATTGGAACTGTCTCTATTTGATCAGAGGAGGCAATATTAATTTGTATTTTTAGATTCTGGATTAAGATTTAGAACTCAAAGCAGTTATCTAAATTATTAGGTACTTCTTGGGAACTGGGATGTAAAGTTGCAAGTGCAACAGGATGCCGTGTAGTATAGTAGTCAAACTTTGTCGTTCGTGTCCATGCTCGAAATTCATGTTTGGTCGCTAAGGGTCGGAAACAACAAACAACTTCACAATGCATTGGCATGTTAATTCGTTCAATTAAATAGAAACTAATTAAAGATTTGATACTTGAATTTATATTTCTTTAATACACTTCTCCCTCCGAAATATGTACTGACAGATAAGTGGATTATAAATAGGTACATTTTATAGATATTTTAACTATTTTTCCAAAATTATGTCATCCTTGACCTTTTTAGAATAACATGCACAACTGCAAACGGCAAACGGAATTGCATTTTCATTTTCAGTATAATGCAGGTAGGTAGTTGGAGACCGGTAGATACTGCGGTAACATGGTATATATATATATATTCAAAAAGATTAAAATACAAATACATAGAGACATATATGTAGTATGGTTAATAGAGAAGACAGATAAATCCTTCCCGAACAACTGTAAGTAAATCGTTACATTTTTAGATATTATATATGGCTATTATGTATACGCAGTAATGACATCGCAAAGTATTACTTTTTTAAAAATATACCAAAGGTTAAAATACTGTACTGTAATTTATAATATAATGCTTTACATGTATAAGTACCTACTTTAAAAAATATTATTATTTTTTTCTATTGCTCCAATTGTAAATTGTAACTGTAATACATTTTGGGTGACTCACAGTAAAATACCATGAAAATGTTCATTTCATTACACACAATGATTTGGATTAGAAGATTAGATAGATGCGATTGATTATGATGCGATGGCGAGTATTCAGAGTCACACAGCTCATGGCAGCTGTTCAACAGAAATACTAATACAAATTACCCGGACGAAGATTGCAGATTGTTGATCAATAACAATTGAAAAGGAAACGCGAAAATGTGCCATTTGCTTTGACAATGACCCATCTGTGTGTGTGTACATCTGCTACAAGATTCACATTTAAGTCAACCCTATCTTACCTATACAGAATAAGTAGTAGTTACAATTTATATACACTTATGATAACGCTAACGAGTTATACAAAAAAAAATTAACTACTCTACTAAATTTCACTAAGTAACAAAATTAAATAACGACAGTTAATTAGGAAAACAATAAACAAGAAGCGAAATTACAAATTATATGGTATGACTTTGACACAGATTCCATTATCCAAAAATCGAATTAAGTAAAGAGTGAATACTTTCCTGATTTACCCTACAAAATGTTCTTAGATCAAAGAGCTGACGAAACCATAATTTATGGTTCACCTAAGCATATTATTATCTCTGTAAACTTTGAAATTCAGAATGAAAATGAAAATATACTGATTATGTTTTCCAAACTCATTCGAAAATTTAAAATGTGAAATTGAAACTGTCAACTACTTTGTTTTTTGTAAAGAAGCTGCTACTGCATGATGACTTATTATATACACATTTAATGTTTGAAATAACACCATGTACAAAATATACAAAGAATGGATGAATATAGGCATACAAGAAATAATATATCATAATTTACACACTATCTTCCTT
>JAQFZC010005342.1:0-14314 GCA_034695205.1 Dicyrtoma fusca | reverse complement strand
ACGTAGGTAACTATTTCCTGTACATTTAATTTCTGTAATGATTGTTCAATACTCTCGTTGTTTACTATTACATATTTCATGAACCAAATGCCATAAAATTCTGCATTTAAACAGATACGTTTAGCGATTTTTTATCGAGTTACCCGAATAAAAATAGAACTAAAGGCCAACTATAAAATAATAGAGGAAAGCATCGTTTTAAACGAAGAAATGACTTAATAGCTAACAGCGCATTGGGAAATGTAAGCACATGCAAAACTTTGTTTGATAATAATAGCCTTGAATGTATGTTCACTCATGGTATATAAAAATTTATCCGCAGCAATTAATTAGATTTTTTTTAACGGTAAACCTTGTTCGGTGGTTAAAACTATTTTTATTTTTTTATCGGTTGTTTTATTTTACCAAAAATACTTGTTTCTGCCAACATTTTACAGTAAAGTAATATTAATTTTAGCGGTTAATAATTAGATAACCAGTAAGTAATTGTAAGAGTCATTGTAAGATACCTACTTTATACGATAAGTATAACCGTGTATGATATGTCATACTAATAATACGAATACTACTTCGAAGCGGGAATACATTAACTATGAGATTTGGATTGGGGTTTTGTTTGAATTTTAATGACTTCACTGAAATTCTAATTACTTTTGTGTATTAAAAATAAAAATGAGCCTCACGGAACGGATGCGCATCCGATGTAGTGGTTGCGGAACTTTTAATTTTATAATTTTATCCTTGATAGTTCCTGTATACATGTCTATTTTGTTCGCTGATGATGCAAAAGTTATTATGAATGCTTTTGTTAATGCGTTTGAAGAAGACAGTCTAGAGATGTTTATTTGTGGCATATGATCGACCGTGTCAGCAACAAACGAATAAAATTGGAAATGAAAAAATTATGCGCATTACTTAAAGCTTAAATGGTATTATGTATCAGTTCATGTAATTAATTAAGCTAGTTATTTCATTTAATTTGCTTTTTGTAGGCCATATTCAGCCTTTGTAACTGTTATTTAAGGAAGCCTAAAAGCATAAAAAGCATAATTAATAATTTCATACGGATTTCCAGGTTTCAAAGCTTTCTATATACCCTCTGATTATGTAATAGCAGAACAAATAATAACAATGCATTTCTTTGGGACCGCTATACAAAAGAAAATTAACTGCCTAATAAAGTTTTTTCCATTTAAAAACATACGAAATTATCAATCGCCTTCATTTTGGCATTCAATGCTATAAACGATGAATGAATTATGTGACAAAATGGTGGGTTTCCAAAGTGGGAAAGTAAAATCAGATAGAACCGTAGTAGAATAAAAATAAATAAATCCTCATGGGCTTCCTGGCTACGAGTGCTCTAAACCATGGGTGTACAGTTTACATTCAGAAAGTCAGAATGTCAAGCATTCAATTCAATGAAGAACGCAACGCCAAGGTTTCCTCCACGTATACATAAACATGTGTTTGTGCACCACATCTACAGAACGGAGTACTATTAGTACCACGTACCATATACCTACCTACCTACTTTCTATAAATGTAGATATTTTTGTTTATTCGACTCGACCTCACTCACCCGCCGAGTATCACCCTGCATCAAAGAGAAAACCCTGCTAAATGCAATCACTACGAGTGTGGAGATGCACAGCAAGCGTCAAAATCAGGCTTTTTATATCCTTTGATATTTATTTTTATGCCGCCTCTATCGGAGCTAAGAATTAAGGAATGAAAACAGATGCCTGTCAGAGCCAATCCCAAGTGCAAGACCGTTCACATATTTCAAGTCATTTCAGTCCCAAAAACTCCTATTCACCAGCCTGCACTTCCCGATGTCTACGATCTAAGATCACTGCAAACTGCAAAGAGTCCATCCGAACTCCGAAGTAAGTAGTACGGCTATTGTACTCCTGTGCTATCGACACCGACACGCATATACTGTCTTTCCTTCCTTTATTCTCTCTGCACCGTTCTTTTTTTTTTTTAATTTTACGGTCGCCTATTCACCCCATCAATCACCAAGGACTATCATCTAGGCGTAAACGGCGTAACACGTATTGATCCGTTGTTATCTTCTTCGACCCAGAATCCCATTGAATCCCAGTCCCATTGCCCATTGTGGCCATTACAGCCGGCTGAAAGGGAGGACAAAAAAGTTCACTGACTTATTGCACATATGTCCCAGTGTTGTGCTAAATCGTCTTTACGTAGCACCCGAAACTCTCAATAATTGCAAAACAAAGATACGCTGTTAAGTGTGCAAAGTTCTAGACATTCTGTGTATGTACTACGTAGGCAGGTATGCGTGGATGATGCTGCCGGGTGGGCGCTCACATTGTAAACGCAGAAAGCGATTTAATTCGGAAAAGAGGGAGAGTGAGAGGGAGACGACATATAAGCTAATAATCTGTTGCTGAGGACGGACGGGAAGAAGCGAGATGATGATGACGCACACTCATCCTGCATATAGAATTAATCGAGGGGAGACAGAGGCGAGGCGAGGCCCAGTCGCCCGGGTTGTTGGAGCCGTGGAAGGAAAATGCTGGGTGATCTAGGTGCTGGGAAGTTGAAGAAGTTGAATCGCGAATGTGGGGATTGAGTGCAGAATTATTATTCTGTATAAAAGAGCGTATAAAACGAAGACAGGGCGGAAGGAGCCATGGGAGCTTTTAATGTGCGTTTATTTTTGGCAAGAATTGTAAAATTTTCTTGTGAGGAAGATGGAAAGTTGGTTGTATTTTGTCTGTCTGCTGTGTGTTGTGTGGAGGGAAGCAGATGCTGAGAGCACAAGTAGTCATTGAGACTTTGAGAGACTGAAAACAACAACGTTGAGAGTCTCGGCTCTCCTTCCCGTCCTTTTTATTCCTTCCCAGATTCCCAAAGCCATCTCCGAGGAAACGAGGATCGAGTGAGTCTGTGTCTTCAGTTTGAGTCATTTCCTTCCTTTTTCCCTTCCAGTCCACACTTTCCATGGACTTGTATCACTTTTCCCACCGCCACCACTGCCTCCACAACATCCGCCTTCAGCTCTCTCAACTCCAAATCTCACCAGAAAGTGAATCATTGTATATATCGTATCACATCCAGCCGTGCAGGGGCTCAAAGTGCTAAACCTGACAAAAGATCACGAATAGATATAACCTTATACATATACACGGATATATCATTTCCATTGTAGTTTCTTATCTTGTCCTCCTCACGATTTCCCTCAACATTTTTCGTCTCTTCCATCGTCCTGTGTGTGTGTGTGGGCTAAATTTGCCAAAGTAAATATTTGCCTTGTCTCTCTCCAACGGTTTCAGCCTTCTTCAATTTTAATAATCACGTTTCGCCACAACGGCAAGTGCACCTCAAGCCTCAAGCTTCAACCAGCAAGAGTATACCGCTGACTCTCTGCACTGTTTTTCTCCTTAAAATATTTCTCTGTCTCTCTCTCTCTCTCTCTGTCTCTCTCAAGAAGAAAGATTTCTAGAGTAAACTTTTGTGTTGTTTTTAAGAAAAATAAATCTCAAGTGTAGGTGCTTGTAATATGGGAAGAAAGAAACATTCTAAGGTGATTCTCAATTTTGTTTTATGGGATCTCTTATTATGAATATCTTTATGAATGTATCCTTAGACCCAGTTGTAATTCTGAAAATGTAAGCTAATGCCCTCGTGTTACTTTTCCCATTGTATACAGAAGCCACATGAGCCCGCGGGGAGCTCTAGTACCGTTGATGGAAGTACTCCAGAGAGTAATTCCGATGTTTTTACATGCGAAAATTCTCCAGTTTTTGGACGGTAAGGATTTAAAGATCCGTACAATTTTCTGAAAATACTAAAATATGTCTTTGTGATAAAAGTAAGGTATTAGATACATATATCTGTACCACCTACTGCAACTCGTAGAAATCGTTAAATTATGATGGATATATGTTCGTTAGATTTTTGAAAAGCAAACAAGAAATAAAGAGTGGGACTCTGATCCTGTCGGAAAAGTTTCTTCTCGCAGGACCAATGCGCTCTTCAGGATTAATCTGTCTTGGCTGTCATGCAGAACTGGAACATAGTAAGAGCAGGTGAAGCCCATCAATTTTAATCTTGTGTCTCTATAATATTCCTCCTAAACGGTGGTGGCAGCCCTGAACCCCGAGGAAAAGGGCAAGTCAAAATACTATGATATTTATATAGACGAGAGCAACTGAAACAGCTGGAGATCCAACTTACAGTCCAAGTCTTTGAATTATTTAGTTACGGGAGAACTTTAGATCTTCTTTGCTAACTCATCCTCAGAAACATTATGAAATATGAATTATGACAGACAGACTTTTTCTTCGTGCATTCGCTCACTACAAATATGGGATACATTTCACGTTAAAATGCTAAAATTCAAATAAAATATTTATTTCTACGATAAAATTCAAAGTCAAAAGCAGAGAGCACAATTTACGATTTCGATTTATTCCATTCGTAATGTTTAATTCGGATACAGCAGAAATACGAACTCAGAGTTCAGAGCTGTTTTGCCTGTACGCAAATGTATACATTCGGAACAATAATAATATATACGGTATGTCTGTCATTCAAGATCACACCAATGATCTAGAGTTGTTGACTGATTCGGCAGTGACGTTGAAATATGATGCTCTTATCTGGAATTTGATTTGCAGGGTAAACGTTTAGCGTTTTTTAATCGAATTTACAGTTTATTTTCTGGAGACAGACAAATATGTCTGTCTTTCAATCTACACGAGAAATAGTCTAGAGCAAAAAAAAACGAGTCAGTCAGGGAAGCCCCTGCAATTATGGTAATTGAGCTGGGTATGTGTTTGACTTGAGGAACATATGTATAGGTAGGTACCTATGCGTTTGGAAGGAGTTGCAGATTCGGGGTGAGATAAGATTATTTATGTAAGTAAAATTGTTAGATAGGAAAACCTATTGAACTGAAGTGAGGCAGGAAGTCGGATTTTGAGATTCTACTTGAAAGATATAATTATAAATGGATTCACCATAAGTCTTCTTTAGTGCTTACACTGTACTAACATACGAAGCTGAAGTATCTTTGGCACTCAGATCATCTCTACGGTTGGAGATGTGTAGGTTCGTAGGTAGTGAGGGTGTAGGCGATGCATCTTGAAAAAAATAAATGAAAACGGAATAAGATCTCGACCCACACGACATGCACCTTCCGCCCTGAATATTGAATTGAACGGTGGAGATACATTTGTCAATTGAAGTTCGAATCTAATTTCTAAATGTATGTTACGTGGTTATTTTAGATTAAAGTGTCCAAACTGCTCGTGGCCATTATGCAAGGAGAAATGTGCTCACTCAATTTTTCACCGGGACGAATGTCGATTTTTCAAAGAACACGAGATTAAGGCATGATAAGTCATATTTAAGTGGGAGTGACTTTTTCTTCTTCTTCCCTCCTTTTTTTTAATTTTTAATTTAGACTTTTAACATTCCACTACTGTTTGTCCCTCAAGTAAAAAATGTTTCCTCTTTCATCGATTTTATTCTGTTACGCAGGTACTTGGAAATGTTTGCTATGCTACCCGTCTTTCACTAAAAGTCGACTATTTCGACTGTATCCCTTATCTCAGTGGCTGTGGCTATACATGGTAGTGGGATTCAATAACAACCAAAATGTACGAAGACTTGAAAGTTGTGCACGTGCTTTTAATATTTTTGTCATTCCTTTTTTTTCCACATTCTTCTCTTTCTTCTTATATATTAGTCCTTCGTGTTTGCTCCGTCAATTTCGTGTATTATTTGTTTGACTTGACTGTGACATTACATTTTGAGAAAGTATGGCTAAATATTTGTCAGTCTGTAGGTTCACGTTGTAAGTAAAAGTACCTATGTTATGTATATGTATGGAATGCTATTAGTAGTGGAACTATAGCCTGAAGCCTACACGAAAATACTTGCGTCACTTTTATTTATTATTGTTTGCTGTTGAACGATTGGGTTTTCTACGTTTTGAATTAGTTGTCTCATGGGACCATGAAATTTTCCCTGTTTTGTCCACATCTGAAGACTTCAGGGTTTTACTTATTACTTTATTCCGACCAAATTACCTTTTTTGAGATAAACTAACGGAACCACTGAGACAATATTTTTAAACACCGTTGCAAGAATTCCCATGTTTTGTCCTCCCTCATTCATTTTCGTGGTAATTATAGCTTGTAATAATTAGAGAAAGCCTTATTCCTTCCCTTTACCCTTATAGACCAGCTATCAGCTATCAGAATTTCACAAAATATTAAAAATCGCAGTATACATATTGCAGACGCCATCATTTATGACCTTTTTTGTTGTGCACAGCCTCCTGATTTCCTGAACCCTGACGTAGAATGTACCTTTGACTTTGGAGCGATCACGGTTCTTCGTGGACTTCTTCTCAAACTCTACAACGAGGAAAAGTGGAAACGTCTCCAGGTACTGGAGCATCACAATGGAGTTCGAAGACTGTTGCCACTTTGGAAGGAAAATTATGAGAATGTTGTGAAGCCGATGGGCGAACTTGGGATTGGCAACTTCTTCACTGACGAGGAAATTCATAGTGTAAGAAGAAGCATTGCATACAAAATTCAGACAGCTTTTTAAACTCTACATATTAAATAATACGATGATTGATGACGAATCAGAGAATGCTTCATTTCTGTGTATTGTAACCAGGTGTGTGGAGTGTTGGAAGTTAATGCATTTGAGTTGGGCGAGGAATTTTCGTATCGAGGAATATTTTCAACTGCCGCCATGATGGCTCACGACTGCATTCCCAATGCAACTCATTTTGAAGATTCCATACAAGGTATCATTGAAGTTCGAGCAGCAGTGGACATTCCACCTGGAAGTCCCATCACTGTTTGCTATGCTTACGCTTTAGAGGTGTGCTAATTAATCAATTAGCATTTTCAATCAATTCTATAGTAGCCAAGCAAAAGTACACAAGGGAGTGCACATTTATCCGACTCCCTATTCCCATTAATTAAAATACATCTCTTTCTTTCTTTCAGGGGACTGCACAGCGCCGTAAAATGTTGTTAGAAACAAAATTTTTTGAATGCATCTGTGATCGCTGCTCCGATCCAGTGGAGCTGAAAACAAATCTTAGTACTCTCATCTGCTCTCAGTGCCGGACAGGGAACGTTGTAAATGTGAAAGCCCAGGAAAAGCAGAAGGCATGGCGGTGCTCATCATGCAATGCGAGGTAAGCTGCTTATATGTATAAATTGGTGTGTATGTAATTGTGTAATTTTAACACATATGTAATCAAGCTATACAATTATCTTGGTATAATTCGTGTGATAACGTTTCGTGTTTTTCATAAATAGAATGGAAATGGCGGAGATTGACCAGCTTCTAGACAAGTACGCAGTGAAAGCAGAGGGAGTTCACGGTGTGAAAGCAAGTGAAAATTTTCTTTTGGAGTGCTCAAAACACTTTCACTCCACCCACTTTATTCCATTTGGTGTTAAGTTTAATTTGTGTCAGGTACGGCGGCAGCTTCCTTGCTTTTAATTTCTATATACGCATCCACTATGTTATTTCATGTAATGAGAGATAATTTTCTCCGGTTACAAAGAGTGAAATGGCTTATCTGTGATTTATAAACTAGGCATATGGTCGGGAAAGGATTGGTTTACAAGGACTGAGTCAGGCAGAGCTGGAAAGAAAACTAGCTTTGTGTCTAGAAGTGATCCAAATTCTTGACATTATTACACCGGGCATGACAATCACGCGAGGTACTCAATCGACTGAAATCTGTCGTTTTATTAAGTAATAAAGATTTAATCAATGGCCTCTACTATCAAATTCTAATTAAATATAAAATAACAACATGGTGTATAAACCATTTAGGGTTAGTTCTGTACGAGCTTCAAGCAGCAGAGATCACCCTCGCCCGCCGAATCTTTGAAACACGGAAATTTTCAAAAGCACTTCTCAAGAGGAAGTTGGAAAAGACCCTGAAGACCCTCACAGATTCTATCGACATACTTTCCCTCTCACACGCTTCCACGAATGAGCACGTTATGGCCCAGAGTGCGAAAGGGGAAACATTGCCTGATCTCAAGACCTGGATTAATGCTTTGAGAACCAAGTGAACACGATAATAAAGATATAAATATACTGCTACGTTTATAAACAATGGATGATAATAACTGTAACGCGCGCAATAAAAACATTTTATTTGATATAATATGATTATAAAATGAATATTACTTTGGATTTCTTTATTATTCCGCTTTCGCTTGTTTCAATTATAAACAAAGTCTGTCGGATACCACTTGACTTTCTGAACCCAACAGACTTTAATACAACTAAAAAACTATAGGTAATATAAGTATATGCGTACGATGATACTATTTTGGCATGTAAACAATAATATTAATAATTCTCTGATTTTTTATTCAGGCTTTTTTTCCATCTTATGCAAATATCCGTTGAGACAGTAGTAGTAAAATGCTTATAGATAGTAAAATATTTAAAAATTAATTGCGCTACTTACTTAAGTATTCGTACGACGACTCGATTAGTAAATTAAAATCACGTTTGGTATCGGAACAAAACACAAATACGTAGGGTTCTAAATTATACGCGAACATAATTATTATAGAAATGGCGAAAATCTCATGATTGTAAAAATATCGAGAAAAACAAAACAACCGTAACTATATAGGTAATATGGTAGATATATATTATACATTCATATAGAATGTGTAGCAACATTTCTTTGAGTTATGGTAAATCAAAATCTAGTGATGTTTTATAAATCACAAACGAAGGCATTGGTCAAGAAAGTGGATGCTGAAAATATTGTAAAACACGAGTTAAGACAGGAGAATACTACAGTGTAGGTAATACTTAATAATAATAATAGGTTTCATGAACAGATGTGTACAGTGTATATCGCAAACAGCTCAAGGACCAACAAACAGAAATAACCGAATAGGAAGTCACCAAAGCAAGGGTAGAAAATAGATAATAGTATGTAATGCTAGGTAATTTCGAAATCAAATAAAACGACTAACCTATGTATAGCGTAACAAAAACATTTTCATTGCCAGTATTGCACGTCTTCCCTGGAAAATTGTAGTTTACATATAAATTATAAATCATAACTGGTTGCGATTCAAAAAGGAGACAATTTTAGCTGCAAGCATAGGTATTCACAAAAGGGATAACTAAAGACAGGGTACTGGAAATACATATAATGTATATAAAAAAACAAAACGTGTGCAAAATCCATTTCCTGAGAATGTTTTTCATTCTTTCGATACATCTAAGTACAACGCAACGGTAACTGTGTTATAATATAATATTGCATTAATCTGTATTGCATACCAGTGTGGGTGGGAGTTGAGTAAGAAAAGCTAAAAGTGGAACATAATAATTATACGTAACCCGTAAGTGCATACACGCAAGTGGGATACGAACCTAACTTACAATTATTATTATGATAGTAATTGGTAAAACCAATACAAACCAATAATAATAGATTGTGATTTCACTCCTAAATGTCTTGATTAAATGCACTGGGCACTAGATATTCCTTTCACTACTATTCTACAACATACCTGTGTGCCTAGGAAAATCGGTGTAGGTATGGAAGAATAGATAAAATTGAACCTCGATACACAAAGAAATTAATATCCTTAGGTAGGTATGTATGTAACGTAAAAAATGAAATTATTAAATATGTTTACTCGGCAGAGTTTTATGGGTGATTCATGTGCCTCGTTTGACTATAAATAAATTTGTTAGCTGTTGTCCATCCACGGATTTCACTGGAAGAATCTCAACTTTAACAGGAACACCAGACTCATTTGAAATTGACGTCACCTGAGGAACTTTGTTATTCGAGGAAGAAGTTGAAGAAGTGACCGAAGTCGGAATTACAATTCCTTCAGCTCGTTTCTCGAAACCTTTCCTCGGCCTCCCTCGCTTGGGCTTCACTTGCACGGCAGGAACTCCGGTTGACTTCATTGAGTTTGAGACAGAAGCAGCAGTCGTAATGGTTGTTGCGGTAATGACACTTGTTCCCGTGATGCTCCTGTTAATGTGTGAGGATGCGCTGGAGGAATGCTTTAAAATCGGCGGTTGAAATTCTGGGGTTCTTGGTGTAGAAGCTCTTTGACGAGGCTCTGCTCGCGTCACATCACAATTTCCATGTTTAACTAGTTCCTCACGTAAAAAATTATTTTCCACTCTTAATTTAGCAACTTCCGTTTGGGCTTGGGACAGCAGAGTTTGTAGAGTCTGACAGCGAGCCTCCAGTCCGGAAACCCATTGCTTTCTCCGCTCTCTACTCCGGGAAGCCGCGGCTCGGTTCCTTTCTAATAATTCAGCCTTTTTCCCATCCATATCAACAGCCTTACGAGCTTTCTTATTCGGTTTCGACGCATCTGTGTAAGGATCGTGGATGAAAACAACCCCTTCATCACCTTCGTCATCTTCCCCTGCAGCACCGAATTGCTGGTCAACCATGGCAGAAGGTGAATTCGACAGCAGCTCGTGGGAGTTAGAGTTGTTGTCAATGGCGCCCGTAAAATTTAATTTAAGCTTTGAAGGAGCTTTAGAACCGATTGAAAATATTGGGGGGACAAAACTTTCATTGTCGGGCGTGGTAGACTCGACTTTAGTATCTTCTGCTGTGCAGCCCACCACCATGGGCTCGTCGGATGTCTTAGAATTTTGAGAAAAATCTTGACCATTATCTGTCTCCGAAATCTCTGATGATGTGGTGGACACCCCAGGATTTTGTATAGTTGACGGGGCAATGGGTGGAATTAAAACGGTTTCGGGTATTGATGCCGATGCAGGGTTGTAGCCAAATACTTGCGGAGTATTCAGTGTATCATCCGGGAGCTTTTTACTTGCGGTCGTCGACGACGTGGTAGTGGTTGTAGTAGTAATACAAAAATTAAATTCGAAATTTTCATTAGAGGGTGTAGCACTTGTTGCTTTGGTAAACTGTTCATCGAATGGATTGACATTCTGAAGATCTTGGAAGAGACCCACTTCCTCACAGTTACGGATGAATCGGGTTGGAGTCGGAGTCTCATCCACAAATCCATCCGCAGCATTCCCTAAATTTAAACCCGACTTGGACAAATTCAAGGACATTTCATGTCGCTTTTTGTGCACTTGGAGATGATCTTCGTTCGTGAAACGCTGTGAATGTAAACACTGAATCAATTAATCCGTTTTTACGAAGGTATCGATTTCCCATTACTATGTCATAAGCCATATGCCCACAAATAAAAATAACGTACAAAATACATATACCTCTACATTGTCTACATCCATTAAATTGTAAAATTTTAAAAATATGATTGAATTGACTATATTTTGTAGACTTACCGAAGAGCACACGGAACATTTGAAGGGTTTTTCCACTTCCATTATGCCAGAATTTATGAAAGGTACAATCGAGTAGTAATTGCTTAAAGCTATATAATAATTGCACTAGGATTTATGCTAAAAGTTAAGTTTTATGGAAACATTTGTACACACACAAAAATAATCTGCATACTTTCCACTTTGTCAAAAAGAAGATAAAAGTGAAAATAGTATGAAGTAGCTAAAAAGCTGAGATCAAAATTAAAAGTTGTTTCTCTCTCTGGAATAAAAATAACTTTTGAAGGGAGGCGCGCCTTCATCAGTGAAACCGTGTAGCAGTCAATAACATAACATTAAGCAGTGCCAACAGCTATTTTATTTGGCTTTGGCTTTCTTTTTATTACACCTATGTACTATCTACCATTACGCATTTATTTTTTTTTGGAAATGTTTACAATATTATGTAACATAAGAAATGCTTTCTACTAGCACAGTTATTATATAGGCATAAGGAAGCTACTTCATTACTAGACTTTTACTTTCGACTTCAATTTAGGTTCTACTGCACCACCAATCCACCAATTATGTATAGTATGACAGATTACGCAATTCAAAATCCAATTTCCTCATGAATTCCATTGTGGAATGATTTATTTAAATAAATTTTGATAATAATTTGTTAGATTAAAGTTGAAATTCTGATTTAAATAGAACAGAATAAAAATGTCAAGTTCGGGCGCCTACTTAACATAGGAACTGGTCGATGGGAAGGTCTTTTTAGATCTTTCCAATAAAAACCAAGCGACCATTGCCTCGTGTGAAAAAGCTGGCTTTAGGACTGATATGTTCGCACCCAAGTAGGCATAGTTTTTCTAATCTGTAGGATTTAGATATTAATAGATGGAAAGATGCATCAGTAATTTGACTTTTGTCCAATCCTAATTTAGCTAATCTGGGAAGATGGATGATGGCAAACTGAACGCAAATATCCGTTAGCTTTTTGCATCCTCCAAGATCCAAGTATTTTAAATCTGGAATAAAAAAAAACAACAGATTCAATAAAATACGTAGGTACATAATCCATGTTGTAAAACTTGTAAACATTTGCGTCTCGTAATAAAAGATGTACAGTTTTGAAACTTTTTGACCAACATTTAAGATTACAAATGACGGGAGAGATTTTGAGGGCTGTGTCAGTGTCTTTCCAGAACCCTTTGACATCATCATACTGCTTGATAATATCGTCAAAGGTCATGCCCACGAGTGCTTCATCTGTGAGGGAAGTCCACTCCCGGACACATAACTTCTGCATGGAAGGGACATTTGTGCAGATAGCCTTGAAATTATCATCATTCCCGAAATTGCCACAGTAGTTAAGATTGAGTTCGGTGAGTCGAGGGAGGATGTTGGTCAAGTGATTGAACCAAATTTTATTCATTCGCTGATCAACCCTTGAGATAATATTGTTACTTGAGCTAATATCCAATTTCTTGACATTATTTTTATGTCCTAGTCCTTCGATGGGTCGATGAAGGGTGGAATAGGTCAACCAAAGCGTATCCGAACACATAAATTCCTCTAAGCTCCTCAAATAGGCAAGGAACTCCAAATTATGAAAATTCCCTTTTTTCCCAGAGATATTTAGGGTTCTCAGCCTAGGCAATTTAGTACTTCCCTCAAAGGCTTTCTCTGTAATGGCAGTATTGTCCACAAAGAATTCCTCCAAATTCCCTCCCTTCTTTTCGATAAAGAAATTAATGGAATCGTCATTTATTTTACAGCTGGACAAGCGGATTCCAATTAAACTGTTGAGCTTCTCCGTCCTTGCTAGTGTCTTGAGATCTTCACTATTTAAATTACTTCCACTAAAATCTAAAAACTTGAAATTCCCAGAGTAGCCAAAGCGACTAGTGTAGTTTTGAATGGGCTCAATGGACCACCGGGGCTTTAGTCGACTCAGCGTGTCCTCATGATCATCCGGACCACAAGTTAAGGCCAGCCTATGAATTGACCCCCCACACCACTTGAGTAGACTCCAAAGGGCATTGTCTGTAAGGAAATAGCTTTTGTCTATCGTCAGCTCATGGAGCTTCACGAACGTCCCATTCCGGAAATGGATCCCATAGTATTTTTTAATCATCTCTGAATTGAATGAGTACATCTCAGCCGTCCAAGTGACTAGGAAATGTTCCAGGTTGGGACACCTGGACAGGACCTCCACTAGGGCTGACAGGGTCATGGAGGAATTCCGGATTTCTAAGTAGCTCATTGTTTTGCCATGTTTAGACCAAAATTCCTGTTGCATTGGATCCGTGAAGTCAAAGACGACTGAGACGAAAATCCGGAATTGAGTCCAAACATACATACTTTTGTTAAATATTGACATTCCCTCCAAATTACGACGAAGAATTATGATCCCTTCCTTCTTGAGTGGAGCTTCTGTGGAAATTATCTCGTACCATTTTTTACAAGTCCATCGAATTGCCAGCAGTTCATTCCAACTTAGATTACTGAATATTCTCATAAGGAACTGTGTTTTTAAAATTACAGACATTGGGGAATTAACACATTGATATCTAAAACTATTGCCAATTACTTATAAGAATAAGACTATTAATATTATTTTCATATGTAAGGAGTACAGCAAACGTTACGTGGTCATTACATACTTTTTCTTTAAGAACAACAGAAACTGAGCTGCTGTGATGCCCAAAATCTGAGTGAGAAGTAGACAGTCTAAATCTAGACTTTTTCCGAAATTTCTTTGAGTTCTTTGATCTTATCGAAAGTGTTTTATTACTAGAACTTCCTCTAACGGTTGAACCCGAAGTGCTGGAATTACTTGAAGAATTCTTTACTCTGGAAGTGGACTGTATTATTGGTTGCTGGCGATGGCTACTAGCTCCTTTGGTCCGTCCGGATTTTAAACTGCTTGGTGTTCCAACGATACTGGACACTTTGGAGGAATTCCCTGAGCGAT
>JAQFZC010005341.1:0-14318 GCA_034695205.1 Dicyrtoma fusca | reverse complement strand
TTTGAAAATGTTAGTTACTAGTTTTGACACTTTTTGAAAATGTTAGTTACTGGTTTTGACACTTTTTGAAAATGTTAATTAGGTAATAGTTTTTTTTGCTGTTTCGAAATGCCAATTACCTACTATTTTTGACTTATGGAAACTGTTTATTTCTAGTTTTGGCTTTTTTGAAAATGATAATTACTACTAGTTTTTTTTTGGCATTTTTGAAAAGTTAATTCTTTGTTGTATAAACATTTTTTCTAAAACACTGCTTTCATGGTATGCCCGTTCCGAATAGGCTATATTATGTAACATTTTTATTTTAAATATCAGTATCTAGTAGTGAACTGAATTTTAATGCAAGGAAACTTGTGAGAATCATTTCATGTGTAGGATTGTGAAATTAGTTTAGTTTAAATTGTTACTTGAGTGAAGCTACTTAACTGCTAGCAGGTCATATTTCGTATTTACATAACTGAATGGCATGTCAACCCAAAGTCAAGAGAGTGCTGAAGTGCGTGTAGTGGCTGTGTGGCTTTCTGCTGAAGTCCTACTAGTATAGTTGTACAAAGCTACCCGGTGAACCATTATTTAAACTTGACGTTCATGGAATTTAAAACTGATTACTGATCTACGTCAATATTTATACAAGGTAGTTATCTTAATAAATGCAAAATCATCCATTTTTAATGACCATCAAACCATCAAAACTTATGAACCCTGTCTGTGGGCATGATTTGCACATGATATTTCCGCTCCACTTGAAATTATTTCATGTTTCAAGTGCTTACAAAGAAGGGTTGTTTTTATTATTATTATAAATTCTCAAGGTTGCCTTGAAAAGATCGAATGCAGGCCACAACAGACTGGACCTCCAAAAAATATTTACATTCATTATATAACCCACTAAAAATCATGCTTAGAGCCTCTTTTTTAATCTTATCATGCAAGTAAACAGATTATCGCGATTTTCTAGCTCAATAACAATTTTTTATACAGGTTAAGAGAGTTGGAACCGCAGCTTCACCAATTATTGAATTGATAAAAATTGAAATAAATGTGTATAAGTACCTTTTTTGGGTCTTTCAAAGTCCAACTCTAGACGGTCTAATAGCGATTAACATTAACTAGCTATGTCAATAACAACAATAGCTGTCAGTGAAATGTCATGTCATCATTCCCCGTGACCATCACTAAGTTATAAGTCACGCAGAGCGTAGCACGTCTACGCATGATTATTGTACAAATATTACCTGAGTTTATCAATTATGTTACCTGACAGCACTTAATTGACTTTAATATAAATTATTTTTTAAATTATCATTTATATATAGCTACAAAAACTAGGTTACTTGTTACATACTTCTATAGGAGTGTATACTTTGGTAAAATGCACGTAGGTATTAGTAGCTACCTAAATTGCTGAATCTTATATAACCTCCTCTTTGAATGATAAATGCATACTTTTGGTATTAAAGTTAGCTAACGAGGATAAAAGATATTATAAGTTACAAATAATTATTTTTTCTGTATTAGTAATATTTTCTGAATTTTCAGGATTTTATTCGTTTTAAATGAGCTTGAGCTAAATTACTGAGCTACTTAAACTCAAACTCAGATTCAGATTAATTCAGATTTCAGAACTCTCAGAAGAAGAAGAAGAAAAGAAAAGAAAAGAAATTAAAAGATTAAAAAGAAGATGAAAAGATCAAAGATGATGAAGTAGAAAAGTAGATGAACGGGGGAATCGGGGGAAGATGACGCTAGAACTGCTACGAGTGTTTTGCAGCAAAAGCAAGATGCGATCCCTACTGCGCCAGATTCGAAACTACTGTGGTAATTATTTTTTGTAGATAGAAGATGTAGAGTATCTTCGTAGGTCTACATTAAACTAAGGTTGAATGTGTCTGAAGTTAAATCTTAATTAAACACTGTCGATAAAATAATTAGTCAAAAAGTGCAATTTTATAATCTATATTTACATGTAAAGTGTTTTTTGTGGGATTCATTGAAAGTTTTACTTTCCTTTTGTCAAATGTCTCTTACCGAAGAAGTTGCCAACTGCAAGTAAGTAAATAGTAAAGTATTGCCATACTTAATGCCATGTGTGGAGTTCCCACCAGATTTTGCAATATAGGTACATAATTGTAGAGGTACTATACGTAATTTGATAATTAAAATATAATGTTCACAGCATAAACATTAAGATCAGCAGATCAGTGATCACCAAACATAATAATTTGCATGGTGTAATCTGTATCTGTTTTTGTTGGATCGGTATGGCTTGCTCGAGGAATGAAACTAATGAAAGTCTCGAAACCGCAGCAGCTTGAGCCGGCAAAAATACTAAAATTTACAAAACTTACTGCAGATAACAACTTTATTATTGTTAATAATAAATCGCACATAATTTTGAAATTCTGAACTAACAGTGTGTTGTATTTGTTTCTAGAGTCAGCTCAGTTTTAAATAACGACCGGAAGCAGTTCGGTAAAAAGTACATTTTTGATGGAAATGACGAGACGTGCTGGAACTCCGACCAGGTATGATAGTATGATCGGCTGCATAAAATATTTTTGCTGAGAATTATTAATTTTGTGTCTAAAACAGTGAATAACTATATTTTGAATTAGAATTTTGATCGTACTTAACCGTGTGATACCTTTTGTATTGTATTTAAGGGCTTACCACAATGGATACAGTTTGGATTTGCATCCCCAAGAAAATTGTCGAAACTGAAACTACAATTTCAAGGCGGATTTGTTGGAAAACATTGCTTATTAGAAACTATAGATACTGCTGAAGCCGGCGCTAGTCGCTTTGAATTTTTTCCTGGTGATACAAATTCATTACAGGTCTTTTCCTGTGATGTACCATTAATTTCACAAAATTTTAAGCTTAGCTTTCTTTCAAGTACTGATTTCTACGGACGAATAATTGTGTATCAGTTACAAGTATTTGATAGTTGAAATAAATTTCAAATTTTTTAAAAATCTATTACACCTTAGTTGTGACAGAGTTGAAGGAAGATTTATACGCTGCGTTTGTCGATACCTGCTAGTCAAGACAGCAAGAAGAGGTCGATTCGAATCTTGCTGCTTGACTAACTAACCTAGCTTGTTTATTTTTATTTAATATCTCTGTGAAAAGGAAACATCAGATGAATCACATAACGAATTATTGTGGAACAATTACATAGATTAGTGATTGTGTTTTTATCCTTATTGCAAAGTAGTTTGAGCGTGCGTGTATGCAGTAGGTATCTGTACTTCAGCTGTTTTGTATTCGTAAAAAAATTTCTTGAACGATATTTTATTATTAGTAAATTGAGTAAATTCATTTTTATTTAGAAACCATTATTCATAAAACGGAACAGTCTGGCTGCAAAACCTTTGATGGAATGCAATCCTTTACTGAAGTTCTATAAAAAGTAATATGCCAAATCGTATGTAGTAACTATGGTTTGTTCAATGTGATTGATGGGGATGTTACAGATATACTATGCTAAATTAGCGATTTGACGACTTCCATGGTTAGTGCAGTACTTTTATATTACTACATAGATACGAAGTTTAATTCAAATTCCAAATTAATTAATTAGCTTATATCTCTATATCGAGATCAAAATTTTAAATAAAGTCAGTCATAAATTTTTGCGACTAAATTGTGGACCGCACAAGGATAAAACTATGTTTACCTAGGTGCGCCTTTGACCGTAAATCTAAATGGCTGGCCCAGCAGATTTATTAACATCTGTATTAATCGTACAAATGGCAGTCGTGTTTGAGATTCAACTGATAAGTTCCAATAACATCTTGGTTCCTATTTCCTTTGTTCAACGAGTTGAAGGAGGTATGACATTTTTTCTAAACAGAGGAGTTACATTATAAATGCATGTCAATTTCCTCGGCTCCTTCATGAAACTAAAAAATTACATTAAATTGTAGCTGTTTTGTAGATGTATAGATGCAATATGCTTAAATTCTTAAAAATGGATACAAAGAACTAAAAAGTTTCACTAACTACAATGAACTTAAACGCGAAAAAATGGGTGTATATATAAGTACCGTTTAATGATAAAGAGGATGAGTCACTAACCAATGGAATTTTAATATTTTTTATGTCCTGATCAGCAGCCAGTGATCAAAGGTTTTAAAGTTCGCCAACGTAATCCACAATTCGAATCATAAATTTAATTTCTAAATTTGGATGGACGGAGGCCAGTATCATCTTGTTTTTACTAAATCAATTACAAATTATACAATGTAGGTACCCACAGTTCGTTGTTACCAGTCGTCGTTAGTTATGAGCCCTTCCTTAGCCTTGCCTTGGAGTAATTCCACAGTGAATCCGAATGCTTGGAATTTGAATAAAAGGTATATTGCTATCTTTCAAGTCTAATTTGCGTTTGCTTACACAAAGCAATTAATGATACAGGAAATTATCCAAGGAACGTTACAAAAATATTCAAAAGCGTTCATCCCTAGCATCGTTTAAAATTAACAAAAAAGGAGATACTCATTAAATGAAACAATTATGAGGGGTTCTAAATAGGTAGTTCCTACATTACATGCTGTTCCTTGAAACCGAAGAAAACAACTAATGCATTCTCTGTTCTGCAACTCCCATCTGACTTTGTTGGAGCAGTGTCAGTTATAAATTAGACTACTGGCGACCGAAGTGATCTTGAGTTTAAAATTTAAAAATCTTTTTTAATCTACTGAGTAAGATGTGTGCGTTGTAAGTAATCATATAATAATGCAGTATGTAATAGTAATACAGTATGTGTATAAAATGCTGATGTGGAAATGATTTGAGCCTACCAAACTGAAGCAGAATGAACGACGAACTTGCCAGATATTAATCCCGTCCCTTGGTGCAGTGACAGTAAAAGTTATTATTATTTAACCGAGACCATGACACGCTGAAAAAATAGTCCAATCATAACAATGCGCAATGTACAGCTTTTGAACAATGAACTTCCTTTATTTCATGAATAGATAGACAATAGTTTGAAAGATTTAGACAACATACTAAAAATTGGCTGCAAATACCCAAATGCTTGAACGCAATAAATATACTTAGATTATACAATGATTGAAGAGAGCCATAATACATGAGGTAATAGATACATGCAAAACTTTTAAGACACACAACTTAATTGGATTACTTTAAATAAATAAATGTATATTGTATTTCTGTATGGAGATGAACATTTGAAATGGTCTATAGCCATACACAGTTCTCTAGTTAAATCTTTCATCCATACAATAAATATATTAATAATAATTGGAACAAGCCAGATGTATCTTATATACAATTAAATTTTGAATCTGTAACCTACAGACAGACAATAAACTATTTTCCTATACTTATGTGTACTTAACTGCCTCAGCAGCCGCTCATCTACTATCCATGCAGCACAACAAAACATACATTTAAACATAAAAAATCTAAGAGAAATTTTGAGGTAAATTACCATTGTATGTGGTTTCCATAAATCAGAGTGGAGTCCAGAGTGGGTATTATTTTTGTATCAACTGAGGATGGGTGCCAATTACTCAAAGAGACTTTAGAGGAGAGCCATAGCCGCATCTTGGTTGGGACACTTATCCCAGTGAAGTCGGAAGCGACTCGACTGCAAAACTTGTAAACAAAGGATGCACGTTTTCCGAAGCATCTGCCGGGTGATCGGGATCCCGTGTTCCTCCCGCATGTGCTTCTTGTAGGTAGAGAAGCGGAAGTACCAGGAAGTATGGACGACCCGGAAGGGACATTTCTCAAAGCTACATATCCAGAGGTGGGAATCCGGAAGGGTGACCGTGACACTATCAAAAGTGGGAGTCAAGAAGGGTCGAGTGGCCGGCGGCGGCTCGGGCATGATTTGCACTCTTGGCAGTGGCGACCGGATGTGACACCGATGACTGCTGGGTCTTTTATTATTGATAATTCTGTTGCACTGGAAGCACCTTCTGTCCTTGACCATGATGTGTATTCCGTGATCGTTGATGACGTGTATGTAGTAATTGTTGAAAGATCGTCGCCAATTCCCTGGGAAACTCCAGGAGCGCGTACAGCCCGGCTCGGTGCAATGAAAGGTGTGATCATGAGTCACAGGAAAGTACAGCACTACCGTCGAGTCATATCTTCGGATGGTACTGCCATATAACGGGGGCGGGGGAACAGTCGGATCAATTTCCATATATTCAGCCATATTTCACGAATCTAGCAGTTAGAGAGAGAGAGAGATAAAGAATACACGATACTTTATTATTTTTGTAATTTACTTATTAATTATGCACACACTTCAATGTACCGTGAATATTTGAAATGTTAGCTGTAAAAAGTTATTAATTATATTATTAAATTACGTTTTGATGGTAGTGAATAAATGCACTCGGCTCCAACTACTGAAGAAATAGCAGCCACACACAACAGTAATTGAGATCTCGGGAACTAATAAATTGATGAACCGTAGCTCCCCGAATATAAAACCCGAGTGTGGAACAGTTTAGTAAATTGTCGAAAACAAGATAACAACTGCAGCAGACTAATTGTTATTTGTTTTGAAAATAAAGTTCACTGAGCTACTCCTTAATTCATCCAGGAGGAGTGTTAAAGTATTTCTGGAATTGAGATAAGGAGTTTTTGGTCTCTCCAGACTCCACGCTGGAGTTGCATACATTTTGAATTAACTATAATCTACTCGATGGGGTCGAAGGCAGAAGAGGTTAAACGCTGTTAAAAGCTGTTACAACTTACATATAAAATGGGTGCAGGACTGATGATGACGAATTATTGTCTGAGGCAGGGTCAGGGGGCTTCCAGTGAATAGGAAATACCTGTAACGTCGAAGGCATCAGGTAATTTGTAGATTAGAATAAATGTTTGTTTGGATTATTCAAAACTATCGGTTTATAGATAGTTGAAAGACGGTCGTGAGTATTTTTCAACCTAGCTCAACTTTGCTTTGGTTTCTATTATTATCTAAATGCTCGTTTGAATACTATTCACTTAAAAATTAAGTAATCTCTCCTTTGTCCATTTTTTGTAGGAATGAGCTGGAAACGCTCCAAAACCACCTACTTTAACCAAGGTAAGTAAGGATTAAGGGACACGCGACGTTTTCCCCTTCAAATTCATGCTGGACACTACACAAAAGATAAAGGAGTAGGTCATCATTCATGAACTGGGCATTTTTTCGTTCAATTATTTAAATCTTTCTTTGAAACTTGACCTAACCCAAGCCAAGCTGTCTTACCAGGGCAATGGTTGATTGGCACCAAAATTTGCTTAAGCTATTCCTCGTCCCTCGTGCTGTCGCTGTTTCTTTTGTCATTCCAACATCCATGTGGCTATCCTTTGTCTTAGTTGTGCCCCAGACAGACGGAAAGTCAGTTTGCTTTAAGACCATTTCGATTTTCGATAATTTGCATTAGCAGTTCGTGAAGAGGGAAACTGTTTATCCTTTATTTCAATGAACTAGGTACGAAGTTAACTATCTCTTGGATTTGCAAATGGATTTATTCAAAATCTGGAGATTATCCATCATTCCATACAACCACGACCACATTGCATTGGTTGCTACCCGGAAGGAGAACTTAAGAGCTACTCACTACTATTCAGGTTGTGCAACACTAAATTTCAGGTTCTAACTGACCTAGCTTAATTTAATCAGCCCTACACAAGGTAGGTTCTAACTACTAAATTTTGTAAATGAGTTAAGTGAACGTTGAAGTAGGTCATAGTCAGGCTATCGTCACATTATTGAGTGTGGCAATGTCCATAAAAAACTAACCAGGGACCTTTATCGCCTTTATGAGTTAAATACAAATTAGCATTGAAAAAATGCATTGGTACTTACGATACACGTACTAACAAAAAAGGGTGTAGAAATTTTATTTTCAATGTAAAAAACTGTACGAAATACACTGGAATTGGTTATGAAAAACAAAATAAACGTTTTATATTAGGCAGGTATGCTTCATTTAAACATAAAATTTGATGTTAATTGTTCAATATAATTCGTATTTTCTATTAGAACTAGATCTAAGGAAAGGTGTTAATCTCTGACCAAAGATCAATGGCGTTGGTTTTCTGCTGGTGGGACTGCTTTTGACATCTGTACTACTTGTCGTTGCTGCTGTTTTTGCTTCGCCAGTAGCACTGGAATTATCATTGCCATACCCCAGACGAGTCCTTTTGATTTGAGATTTCACCAACTTTGCATTCGGATCTACATTTTGTTGGGACGTTGAGGAGCTATCTGTAGAACCTGAAGATCCATTACCACTAGGATTGGCATCACTATCTGTCTCTGTAGAATCAATAGAAATCGAATCTTGGGATGATCTTCCGTACCCACCACCATTCCTTGTACTGGCAGTGGCGGCTGTACTTTGTTTCAACGCACTTGACTTGGTCGGGTTCGGAGGAACTCGCACTCTTATAAGCGTTGACTTCTCATCTCTAGGACTTGTTAATGTGTCCGATTTATTTACAGCCTGAAATTTTTCCACCACACTGGCTGTATTTGATGGAGAACTTAATGGGAATCCATTACTAGATGCTCCACTGGCGGGTCCATAGTCACCCGAAATAGGGGCAAATCTGCTAAATTCGCTTGTACCCGGTCCTATAGGTCTACCAAAGTCACTAGAATCAGCCGGATCGAAATCACTACTCAACTCAAAATTATTAGATGGGTTGTTCGAGTCACTAGCTCCGAAATTTTGCCCATAATTATTACCCCCATCAAAATTTTCTGGTTGGTCTTGTTGGAAACTAGCCACGGGACGGCTCGTAGGATTGCCTTGAAGGAAACCATTGTTGTTGTAGGTATGGGGAATATTATTACCATTTCCATTACCGTTCCCATTGAATGCCAAGTATTGGTTATTATTTTGATTTAGTCTGGGTCCTGACAGTGGATCCTCATAAGGGTTGTTGTTATTATTGTACAAGTTTTGAAAGTTATTGGCAGCTGCATTAAATTCTCCCTGATTATTGTAGTTGTTGTAGTAGGTATTCTCTCCTCCACGGTAGTGAGGGCTGTAAGAATCTACATTCTGTGATGGTCCCTGGTTCAAATGAGGATTCGGGCTTCCATAGCCACCCTGAGGGAAATTCGGTTGCGGATAATTCTGTTGTTGGTGGTGGTGGTTACTGTAGACAGGGAGGGCGGACAGTGGAACTGGAGAGTACGGGATTGCAGTGGATGTTGTGTACAGTAATGGCTGGAAGTTGTGATACAAATAGGGTGCCGGTTGAAACGATTTTACATCTGTCAAAGGATTCAATAATTAACAAATTTGTAGGTCAAACCATCGCGCATCGATGCACTTGCATTCAAAATTTCAGGAAACTTTACTACTTCACACTAAAAAACATTAATTATTGGTCTAAAATTTAGATTGTACTGATAGTTGATAGGAACTTACATAGCGGCTGCTGGAAATGCGTTGAGATATCACTGACATACGGTAAAATTTTCAGTGGAGGATTCACAACGTACGGTGCCTTATAAACCGGCACCTCGTACTGGTGGTACACTCCAGCATTCACACCCAGTAGAGTATTCACTGTACTAAAAATAAAAAGTAAAACGCTATACTTTTGTCGATCTCCCATGACGGTTGTAATTTTAATTTGAACTAGCGAAAGCGAAAGCAAAATCAAGTCTAGATCCTTTTTGCCTATATTTTTATCTTCGCCAAAAATACAAACATGAGAATGATGTGTTCAGGGCAAGAATTAAATAAAAACTGGAAAAGGAAAGTAAAAGTTTCCTTCCTTTAAGTGATTTCAAAGGGTGATCATCATAATTTTATCTTTAGTTTTAATTTCATTCGCTTTGTGTACATTGTACATAGTCAGTCAGTCTGTCTGTCTGACTGAAGGGACCACGTCTTCGTGGCTCCCTTTGTTTTCTGCTCGTAATAACTCTTAACCCAAAAAAATGCAGTCACAGAATGCCCATTATCATGTTTGCTGTTGTAATGAATGCCTGCCCGCTGATATAATTATACTATATGTAACCCCATGGCCTAAAATTTAGTATCACACCACATGAATGGGCCCGAACCCTCTCGCCCACAACTTACATGGGTAGGTAGGTATGTTCGTCAAATATTCTTGTATCTCTGTAAAGGTAGGTCCTACAAGATCATAAAGGCACACGTAACTTTTCCTTTATCTTCAATTCGACAATTCGAGCGTCTGTAGACTGAATTATTTGGGCCCTGTGTGCCTGTATAGGAAAAAGTCAAAATTTTGAATCTTGTATGGCATCACTTCCCTCACACACACACGCCTCTCTCAGTCATTCTAAAGATTTGATACTCTTTCTTGCATGCATGTAACTGTACTGCAGTACTGCATATAATTTTATTCTTGTTTCAATGCGTAAACAAATAGGAATAAATTAGCCAAAATGTATTCATCATTACTCAATAAATAGGGATAAGAAATGCACATACAATGCGGAGAATGGACCATCTTGTGTCAAAAAGATTGAATTATGATTATTACTATTCGTTCCCATCATTACTATTTCTTTTGTATTAAATTTGTGCTCATAATCATTATCATTTGCATCCAGAAAAGAGTCAAACGTGTCAATAAGTACAAGTCCCAAACTATAGTTGGAAGTATCAGAGGCGTAATATAGACATAACTCATCATCAGCTCTACAGAAATGGAACAAGAAAGACACTTATGTAACGCAACTTGTATAACAAAATAATTTTACACCTGCCCGTTTTGTAGTCTTTTAAATAATACTGTGGACGTCCTTTTAATTTTTTTTTTTGGTTTCACTTAAAATATAACCATGAGCGTTGCAGTGTATCCCGTTAGCTTTTAGCTTATGAATTATGCATCAGATTTTAAAAGTTTACATATAATTACTCGTAGCTTACAGTAATATTTTGCTTCTAGCTAAAAAGCTCGCAGTTTGAGAGCTGTGCTCGTACACATTAGAGTTATAATAGCATTATAATTGTTGTATTTTGTACAGTTTAGTTGTTAGTTGCACAGACTGCATCGGCACATGAACCTACCTACCTACTTGTACTTAATTAATTAGGTAATCATTTAAAACACTTTAAACTTGCGGCACTTACATGACAAAATAGCACCAACAACCAACAACATTATTCCCTATTCTATTACTTTAAATATCATTGTGAAATTCCCTCCTTGTTAAAATTATGTACATTGTTTGACATTTATAATTCCGTAGCAGCGGCTACAAAGAGCCAAGATAATTAAAGGATTGTTTTATCGTTACCGCTACTGTCACTCTCTCGTAACACTTTTGTCTTAAAGCAAAAATAAGAATAATTCAGTGTGATCTCCCATCACGTGGTCACCCTTCCCTTTTGCCACTAATCTTACTAGTTAAGCATTAACTAAACTGTATGTTGGTCGTAATTCAAGAAGCAAAACTGAAGCTTAGTAATTAAAAAACATTCCATTTTAATTTGCGTTGACTGTTGACATAAAAATACAAAAATAATGTTTCAGGAGAATTTAATTCTAATTTGTGAAGCACGTGCTTGGCAGGCTACCCCAGGATGCTAGGCTTTCTGAGTAGTAACAGTACTGTGTTAATTACACTATGCGTCAATATGTCATTGTAAGTAAAAAATTACCGTAGTTTCTTTTTCTCGATTTGAAGAATTTCAGTTTTAACACTTGCATTTTTTACATTTCGTTCGTGGCCCTTTATCTCGATGAGGTATGGCACGGCACAGAGAACAGCACGAGACCGACACCGACATCGACAGTTGACAGTTGACAGTACCGACTCCAATAGTGGGGCAAAAAAATCAAGAGTGCTTTCATGCAAATTCTAAAATGCCTGCATACTGCTAACCTACTAATAGCAGAAGTGAACCCATTATTTTGAAGTTAAGTTGACAGGGTAAGCGACAGGAATAAATAAAACAACTTATCTTTAGCTTTGCGTATTTCCACTATTGTCCAACAAACCTGTTGACTGCCCCATAAATGGTATTCAAATATTTATTTTATGTTATAATGCTTTAGCTACTGGCTACTGCGTGAATAGTTGATAGTATTTGTTGGGAACAAAACTATTCATCTATGATTGCTGTCTTATTTCAGTAGTACTTACACAATAGGCAATAGCTGTCTTTCAGTTTTGTTCTTTTTGTCAAAATTTTAGATTTGCCCCAAGCGTTTCTCATAGTAATCTGATCTTTGCTTTTGTAATTTGTTATCTTTTATTGAGATTTTATTCAATGAGTGATTTTTTTGTTGCAGATGAGAAGAACGACAAAATATATACATTATGAGAACAATGAAATATGGGGGCGCATAATATTATATCGAATGCTGAATCCTAAATTCATAATTGCATCGTGAATCGCATCATCATCATAATATGTATGTACATTTATGAACTTGCACAAAAGTCCTCCAGGCTTTCTTCTGAGCTCAAAAACTTCATACATTCCTGCAACATTGTGTAAAATAGCGTCTTTTTACGAGCGATAAGTTTCTTAATTTGTCCAAACGAAGCACCCTGCAATTGAAGAGTTCATAGTTCAAAGATCAAATTCAAGTGTCATAATCTTTATGATAATTGCACTGAAAGGTGAACCTCGTTTATAATGCAATAATGATTGGAAGATTTCCTCTCATGCATTCCCTGTGGAAAGTAAAGGTTATTGCTATATAGGTTGGCTACATTAAATGCATATCGTGGTCAGAATTTAGAATACACAATGCAAAAATATACCTACCTATGTAATTTCTACCATGTTATTTCTTATTGAAGACATACTTTTGGCTTTTTAATTTTGGCTTTTCAGCAATTACCACTTGGCTTTTTACCATGATTGCAATGAGACATGCAAGACTGCTCCCACGCAGATATTTAGGCAGGTATACACCCCGCTTGACAGCCAGGGCACGACCTCCTGAAATTTATAGTGTACAGTGAAATGAACTAACGTTCAACAGAATTCAAAATTGAAGTATTATTTGTTTGTTACAATCTCACTGTCAAGCTATCGAATTATATTTATGTCAAGTAAGAGCACTGGTTGTTCGATTGACGACGGGATCCCTTAAAAACCACATTAAAATCAAAGTATGTTCTGTCAATTTTAGTGATTGTATGCGTATTTTCTAATCAAAGTAAATCAAAGCAAGAAAATCAATTCATAAATCCATCCCTTCCGTAATTGGATGTAATCTACCTACCTATCCAAGAATAATTTACAGTATCCCATATTTCTTAATTAGACGAAGATTCAAGACATATTATCTGTCTATATGTAGCCACACATTCTCTATTTATAATCTGCAACGAGTAAACAAAAAGGAAAACGATACAAACTGACTGGTGAGCATCCATTTATTTTGATCTCGTCAAAGCAGGTTTTGCGCAATTAAATAGTGACAATCAATTTCCTACAAGGATTCCCAGATGGTAAAAATTCACAGCAGGTAGATCAGGCCAGGCAGATGGTAGTTGGCAGTTGGCAGTTTAAATTTAAGGAATGTGAGAGTGATTGCGTAAGACTTGCTCCTTCAGCAGAGTTATGTAAATACCTAACGAAGAAGAGCCACTAGTGTCTACCGACTGACCGAAGGGTAATAATAACAACAATAAGCATACTGTATCTATTTCTACGATGAGATTGAATCTGCGTTATGTACACGCATCTCATAGGAAATAGATGATAAATTAAAGTAGGTCATAAAATCATACAGAATATTAGAAAATTAGTATTCACCACTCCTGTATCTCCCAAGCAGAGGTTCAGTACCAAGAAAACGGTCGGATTTAGTTTGCATGAGAATATTTATCAGAAAATGAATATTTCTGGGGTCATTCTTCCCTTTCTACACGGCCCTGATGGGATGATGGAATTGTCAACGGTCATTTTCAGTAAACAGGACTGGGGGCTCTTAAATGCCTGGTGTACCTATTAAAAAAAATATGTACTCCTTCATTTTCCTTTTTGACAAATATCTCGGTTGACATTGATTACCATTATAGACGTGATAACAAACAAAATTAACTACTAGTAGGTGCATCCCCGTCATCGTTTAGCTCCAACTTCTATTGTTTTAACTGAACGGCAAGAGGAAGCATATTTTAAATAATTATCCGCAGCCGTACTTACTTGAGCATCTAGGAATCAGCCAGAGACTGACTCCGAATAGTTTTAAAGTTGGCCATAGGAAAAATATTACAATTCGAACAGATTAAATAGCCTTTTACCGATTCTAGGAACAAATGTTCCCGGAACTAATGTTCCCGGAACAAATGTTCCCAAAAAAGCTGGACGATGAAAAAA